>UXGC01000333.1:0-152138 GCA_900480045.1 Eurytoma adleriae
CCGCGCGATCCGCCTTATCTCGCGGATCGATCATGATTAACCCCGCGATTTATTCCCCCGCGGGCCGCTCTGATTAATGTCTATATTAGCTTCTGATTTTTGCGGCCGCCGCGGAAGTGATTCGCGCGCGGTTAATGCAGTCGCGCGAAGGGAAGCTATTTTACGACGGCATAAATTCACCTATTTTATTGTGCTTGTAATCCCGCGCATTTTTAAGCCTCCTCGAGTGCACGTAGTATGCAACGCGTCGCCGTGTACACCGTGCAATTTTATTTGTGAAAAAAAGCACCTCGCGGTCTTTGTGCACTCGTGCTCAGTTTTGCCTCGAAAAACCAACGCTCGCGGCTGCCGTTCATCGAAATCGCGGAAACATTGAGAAAGCACAATTCTCGGAAAGAAAATTACTACGCTTGCCGTCGCACGCGGAGGTGGAGGCGAGGAAAGAAGAGGAAAAAAAAGGTCCCTTCGAGCAAGGACGTCGAGGGGGGAAGGCGAAAACGGTCGAATAATCGCCGCGCCGTAGGATAGTCATTAAGGAATCTTATTACAAGCTCGCGCGCGGCCCGCGGCCGTCTCCCCGCGCGCGTGTGCACAGCCTCGCGAGAGAGACGCGAATTTCCAATCGCGGATCTCGTGACGTGCATTAAAGCCGAGTTTCGTGCGCGACCGCGGGGAGGGGCAATAAATGTTTCGTAATTGGCGCGGGCGCGCGATCGCAGCCTGCGTATACGTATTTACACGCGCGCGCGCCTTTCGTTCCGTGTCTGCTAAGTTTTGATTGGGACGGACTCGGGCCGGGGGGAGGGCCGACGTCCACGCGCGCATCGCATGAACCGCGAGCATTAGCGGCCCCGCGAGACCGAATTCTCGCATGCGAATTTTATCGACTGGCGACGCACGCGCGCCCCCCGCCCACCCCCGCGCGCCAAAGTCTTTTCCACGGCGCGCTCGAGCTTTCTTCGCTCGACTCTTTTTTCCGTGTCTGGATTCCTTCCACCTTTCTTTCGGACTCTGCAATCATCGAAATGTTTCGCCGTGGAGGAACTAACTTTGCGATTGCGTCTGGATTGCACGGCGTTGCCTTACCGGTACTTAAAGTAAACAAGTTTTAAACTACAATGCAGTTCGCAGTAAAGCTATTTCTTCCCTCTTGTATTATCAAAGATATCCGATTCCCTCGAAAAGATGTAATCTTTTACTGCAGCATAATAATTTGTTTCATTTTCCTATATTTATTTTATCAAATATTACGTTTTTTGAGATTAGTTTTCAATTTTTCCTCTTATGTATAAGCTTATCTCCTACAGGATTTACCATGTAAATTCAAATTCAAATTTTACAAAAAATAAATAATTTTTAGTCCAAGATCAAATAATATTCTAATGCATTCTAGTTTCTTATGGTAAATAATAAGAGTCACGTTTATTTTGTGGTTGCAGGACAATACAGATCGCCGCGGATCACGGAACACCCATCGGACATAACGGTGGCGAAGCACGAGCCGGTGACGCTGAACTGCAAGGCCGAGGGCAAGCCGAAGCCAGAGATCGAGTGGTACAAAGACGGCGAGCTCGTGCAGACGTCGCCGGCCGACTCGCACCGCGTCCTCCTGCCCACGGGCTCCCTCTTCTTCCTCAGGGTCATCCACGGCAAGAAGGAGCAGGACGGCGGGGTCTACTGGTGCGTCGCCAAGAACCAGGCGGGCAGCGCGACCAGCCGCAATGCAACACTCACCGTAGCAGGTACTTACCCTACATTCCACCTAGAAATATCTTCGCTTGAAAATCTAATTTTACGAAGGTAGATAGGTTGCCGCTCATTAACCGGAATTGTTAGAACGGAAATAAACCGATGGCTTTGTTAGATAAACCAAGTGCTGCCATTTATCAAGCATTAAGTGTCACTCGCATTCAAATTTGATTTTATAGCCGGAGGATGTACTTTCAGAGAGATTCATCGAAGGTTAATGAGACCATTGTAAAAAACGACCGCACTTATCTGTATGAAAAACAATAGCTTATGAGATATATCGCGACTTAGACAAAAGTAGTTCTGAAAGTTCGCCCCTCTCGGGTCGGATAGCGATCGGCACTTTTTAAAAGGCGCGCACACTCGAGGGCCCGTAATAACTTATAGCCGAGCCGATATTAAAAAGAAAAGTATCGCGGCAGATAAAATCAGCAAACAAACGAATGTGTATCTAGGCGATCGTTGGCGGAGAAAATAACTAAATAAAGGTGCCAACTAGTTACGGCTGAGCGAGCTCATTTAGCTGTAAAGGGAAGCCGATCGGCCGACGATTGCGATCGCCATCGCATGACTCCGCTCTAACGAGGTCGCCTTCGGAAGATTGTAGCGGCGCGGCTAAATCGAGCGCCAATACTTGTTGATCGAAAACGACTTGCTCCCGTCGACAATCGTCTCGCCGCTATTATACGATTTCATTTACCTTTTCTCCATTACCTTACACCCCGCTAGTGCGATGTCGATTAAATGCTTCATTACATCTCTACATTATTGCTGGCTATTAAAAAAAAATTGACACGAAAGTTAGTAATATCTTCTTTAACCAGCTGAGAATAAACCGTGAAATCGGTTACTCCGAAGATTCAAAACAAATAAATAAATCAAACGCAAAGGATTGCTCGTTGGAAACGGAATTATGCCGGTAAAAAGCAAAGTTCGCAATTTGCATAGTTGCGCGAGGAGCGTGCGGGATGAAAATTTTTCGAAAGGCAGATGTCTCGAAAAGAGGGAGTAAAGAAGATTGCTATTTCCCCATACAAATTTCACGCTCTCGCGCTCCAAAGCCGGCGAGCGTCCGAGAAAGAAAGAAAAGTCCAAGGAAGGGGGGAAGGTGGTGATGTGCGCTGATGCGCGCGTCACGGATCGGCTTTCGAGGAGAGATATTGCCGACGGGTCGATCGGTTAACGACTTGACGCCTAATTAAATGTAATCTCCGCGCTGACGTTTCAATCATTGTTTCGACCCCGAGCCGAGGATGTATCGCGCGCGCGGAGACTACCGAGAAGGCCTCATTCAGACCGTGAACATCAGATATATTTTTACGTCCGTCGGTGCACGGCCGAGGCGCTCGTTCGCCAGCTCGTTTTATGCGCGCCTCCCCCCGCGTTATCTCGCGCGACGAGCTCGGCGAATCCCACCGCTCCTTTTTTTCCTCGCGCATTGTTCGCTCGTTGCCGCCCGCGCGATTGAGCTATTCCAGCGATTCCAGCCACGCTTCGCCGGAGAAATTATGCGCGTACTTGCCGAGCTGTCGGCCCGATCGCGCGCGGAATAATGTAAGGCGTACGAAAATTGATAAGTAACACTTTTACATTTCGCTATTAACGTATTAGCGAGATAAGAGTTGTTTCTATTACGAGTATGAAATATATCTGGAAATATTAAATTCATTTCGAACTTTTACTTGTATATCGCGCGAAACATTAACGCATGTGCGGCCGCGGTAAATTTGATTTAAGTCCGTGTCCCTCGTGCTAAATGATAAAGTCACCGTCGCGCGAGACACAAACCAAATATGTGATTACGTTAAAAAACAAATTTGCTCGCGCGGAGTTACGAGCGATCGGCGTCGAAATTACGAAACGGCTCGCAAAAAAGGACAAACCGCAGGTGCAATCGACCCAACGCGTCTCGCCGGGGATAAATAAAAAAATAAACGCGAGCGAGCGCGAAGCAACAAATTGGCCGAAATTAATCAGGCGTAATTTCAAAATTGCCAGGCCGGTCTCGTTTCGCGCGCGCGCGCGCCGTTGCATAATTCGCGCTCGGCAATCGGCATTAATTACGATAGCGCGCTCGGTTCGCGGGTTGTTTACAATTATTCCGCTATCGGGGCGGCGCATAATTCCACCGGCGAGCCTCCCGCTCGCGCTATCTTATCCCCCCCTTCCACTTGGCGAGCACCGTTTCCACGCCGTTTCCCCCCTCGCGCTTCAAGCCACGCACCTTCGCGCCGCTCCGTCAAGTGTCGGCGCGGCAAGCCTATTAAGATTGCGGATACTTACTTTGTACGCCGGGGATCGGAGCTTACGAGCTCGCGCCGAATGTTCGGTTTTCAGGATAAGATTGCGCGCCAAGGCGAGAGCAAGACAATTTGACGACTATACCTTTACGAGCTTGTGCAATAAAACCTTCGATTGCGTGTCCCTCGATAAAAATTAATCTGGCGAATTTTAGTGTTCCAAATATTTTCGAGGACGCGAAAGCTCGATTACTTTTTGAGGTCAACGGTGGCCAGAGCTTCGGACTCGATCGCGCATAAATGACTGCCGATCGAGCGGCGGTGCACTTGGAATTATCGAACGAGGCCGGGAGGCTCGGAAATTTTCCGAGGACATGCGCGCGGGGTGAAAAAGCAACGAGGTTCGCGGAGAGCTGAACTCAAACACGAGGGCGCACTCGCGAGAGCGAGCGCGCGAGCTATCCGCCGGAGCTCGCTGCTCAAGTGCACGAACGCCCCCGCGCAGCTTCGAGTATTTGCCCTGCTCTTTAACGCTTCTTTGATGGTCTATTCGATGCGCAAAATTGCTAGACTTTGAATCGCCGGCATTTACATTGTTAAAGCCTTGCCGCTGTGATTCTCGCTTAGTCGACGTGAAATCCTCCAGTATTTGCCGTTCGCTGACGCACGCTGTTGATCTACATTCAGATTTAGCTTATTTCATAAACTGTGTTTGGCTGTACATTCGAATCTAACTTAAGTTAGTTTTAGTGCACTGGACCGTGCCGCTAGGTGTTCTTAAGGGGCCTTAACATATGTTTCGATAATTTTTCGATTCTAAAGCTTTTTTAAATCGCCACATAAAGTTAAGATTAAAAATAGTCTTTTACCATGAATTAATGTGTTTTAAATAATAAATTTGAATTTTATATCATTTCCCTTAGTTTGCGTTCACGCTAGAACTACCTTAATAGAGACATTCAATGATACAATCACTGCAATCTACTCAATCAATTATTGGTAGCTCATTTTTCAGAGTCTTTAAAAAAAGGGTTTATATACTATAACTCAATATCAGTACGGCGCTAATTAACACGCGAACTTTACCGAGGTGAAAGTGGTATTTATAGTTAGCCGATAAGTTCGTTAAATCAGTCAGGTCGGACACGCGCGGAGAGGCCCGGAGCGCCGCGAGCCGTTATATCGCGGCCGACTCGGAGGGTCTGTCAAATAATTCTGATTTACGCAAACGCGATGGGATAGAGAGAAACTCGAGCGTCGCTCCCGCGGGCCAGGCAGTGCATATATAGGGGTCGGCGGGCCGCGGTTCCGTTTGTTTAGGAGGCGATCGCCGCGACCGCCGAGGGGAAGGAGGCCGTCGCGCGCCGGAGTCTCGTGAGCGAGCCCTCCTCGCCCACCTACACGGCACACCTGTGTTTGACTTGCGAATGCAGATAACTGTCTTCTGCATTTTCTTACGCTGAAAGCTTGCTATTTTAAGACCTCCTTCGTTGTGATTTTTTAAGTTCAAATTTAATTTATACACAATTTAAATTTAACTAATTTTACCGTAAATTTGTGATAACTATGAGCGTGAGAAAAAAACGTTTTCTTAAAAAATTTTGCAAAGTTTTTTACTCGAGGAATAACGGCGAGAGGGCTTATTTATTGTCTTTGGAAAAGGCTAGGCGAAGAAAACCGACGAGAAAGAACAATTTGGAAAGTTGCGAGTGAATGCAGACTTCTCCGAAACAGAGAAATTCTCGCAGACGCTGCAGGACTCGTCGATGAGTTCCTCACCGTCACGGTTTTACGGCCCTCGGCTTATTGTTAGCGTAGTCAAGAGAGCTCGAACCCTGATTAGTCGAATGATCATTAAACGCGACTTATTCGGGAATCGTATTACGAAAGGCATTATCAAAGTTTGCCGCTCGACTCGTAACGCAGCCCGAGTGCGCTCACTGGGTGCGGAATTTACTCATCTTCTCGGCGGCCGGATCCTCTTAGCTTAAAATTAGGATTTTTTTCCGTTTTACGCTCGGCTCATTCCTGGAAGCTCTTCTTTAGGATTTTTATATCTAATAAAAAGTGATAAATATCAACCCCTTCTCCATTTTCGAGGGATAAGAAATTTGTGTGTATAACCGATGATTTGCATAAATTATCTTGGCCTATAAACTGCGCTAACTATAATTTTACCTACAAAAAGGTTGCTCCATAAACTTTTAAAGTGAGCCTCCTAAAAAAATATCCGTTTATCAAATAAATTGTGACTTCCTAACGAACGTATAAACGTCAAGAGTTCGCTCTAAAATCGAAGCAGCACAAAGAGCGCAGCGATGAAGCGGGCGAAATGTGTGCGCAGCACTCGGGGGCAAGGCCGCATACCTGTACGCGCGTTGTCTTCGCAGCGCGCGCGCGGGCGACGAGGAAGCGCGCCGGTGGAAAAGCGCGCACCGAGAACAAAAGCCCGCGGTGTCATTGGCGCGCGTTCGTTACCGCGAGCGTACATCGGCTCACCCCCCTTTGGATTCCTGGTCGCACGGCGGCCCCGCGCGCGCGTAATTTATCGCCCCTCTCGCGAGCGCGCGCGCACGAGCTATTATTCCGAGAAGCGGAACAAGAAGGTGGCGCATTATCTCGCGCGAGCGCGACCTTTTTCTCGCGGTGGCGACGCTGCAAGCTCGCCTCCCGCATTATACGCGCTCATATAAATTAGGTAAATATAGCTTCGCCCCGGCCAACTCTCTCTTTATTTCTTTCTCTCGCTTCCTCTCGCTCGCGCCGTGTTGCATGTATTATGTATAGGAGGAGGCTCCTTGTTGCGCGCGCACTTACACGCACCCCGCGAAAAAGTCGCGGTGTACGTGTACTTGACGCGAATTTGCATATATTGGAATATCCGTCTAATGGTAATACTTCGCCGCGGCGTGTTTTTATAAACTTGTTCTTTCGCACGGATATTAAATTATACGGATATATCGCACGAGTAATATGAATTTTAATGTTTTCAGAGCACTTCCGCGCGCGGTCGTCGCGCTGCGGTCAGCAAGTCCGAGTTGTTGTGTCGCTCTCATTTATACAATGTAACACCAACATTGGTTGTGCAAGAACTGCAATTTCAACTGCGGTTTGTAACCGTAAATTGCTCCACTCGGAGTTCAGGGCAATCTAAACAAAATAATACCTAAATTTCTTCAGTAAAACAATATCCTGATAAGTCCATATTTTAACGACATTTTTTCCTTAAAATGAGTATATCGTGTTACTAAAGCACAGGCGATTACTCAAATAAACGTGAATTAACGGGCGATCGCGGGCACACGTTTAAGGGCAAGCGGACATAGGAAACTCGGCTCGGCCCTTAAATCGAAGAAAAAGGGCGTAGGAAACTCGGCTCGGCCGAGTCCTTCTGTATCAATTACACGCGTGTAAACATAAACACAGAAGTGCGGGAGGGGTAGTGCGGGGCTATCGCATCTTTACTATCTCCGGGTGTGCTTGCGCGCGGCTGACGCTCGCGAGCGGAGCACCGTACACACCGTACAACACGGGTCCGGCCTTATTCAGCCTTGCGGTTGTATTTACGCGCGCCTGGGCCCGACGAATTATAATGCGTGTAGCCTACTGCTTTAATGGGGACGTATGTAGAGTAGCGGCCGCCGCGGCCTTTTCCGAGCGGGCCCCATTGTCTCGGACCGCGGCGCCGAGAGTCGCATCGGCGCGGGCCTTCACCTGAACCGGGCTCCCATTGTTCCCGCGGCTTTTTTCGCGGCTGAGCCTCCCCCGACCCACACGCCCGTAACGAGCCTCTCCCCGTCGCCCTTTTCCGAGGCCCTTAAAGGAGCTGCGCGCGGGCTAATTCGGGCCGAGTTCGCCGAGCGGGCCCGGAATGCCATTTATCGCCGGGTCTCCGGGATGTAATCGCGCTGACGAAGCCGGAGCTAGTTGAAACGTGCATTTATCTACTTGAAGCGGCGGATTCGGGTTCCGGAGCCCGCGCCGCGACTCAACAAGTGCCAAATTTCGTCTGCGCGCTCTAAATTGTTGTCATTCGAGTTGAGCCCCGCGCGTTAACTACTTCAAACGGCCAGTCTCGTTTCTACGTGAGATACGCGCGGCTCTCTTCTGCAAATCCGTTTAATTCAAAATTAATTGTCGCAATTCGCGGGAGCAGTAACGTTTCGACCCGCGGAGTATCCCCGACTTTCGTAACGCTTCGACGGTGCGCGGCTTAGGATCTCGGCTGTATGAAAGAATACGCGGAAAGATATCGGCGATACATTATTTATAAGGCAGAACTTGTTTTTCATTTTTAACACCGAGAAATTAGCCTAACTCATTCCCTTTGTGCGCCGGAGGAGCATCGAGGACTAAAAAAATATCGATGCGCGCTACGTGCAGCATTTATTTAAATAAATTTTCTAACGAGCGCTTTTGTCGCCTCGGCGCGCGTACTCCGCTGTTTGCTGTAAGCGGATCTGTGTCGATCGTCGCGCTTAAAGTTATCCGTATTCGGAAGGACCGAAAATGGAAAAGCTTACATTCGTTCGGCCCGGCTTAATGAACATGAATTCGAATTTGATAAACCGGATTATATAATGAATGATTAATCGGATTATGTAATAAATAAAGGCCGATTTTGAGCCGTGTACCGTTGGACGGTCCCGGTGTTGCACAATAAGGCCGTTTTACTGCCACCTCTTGTTTACGATGATTAAAGAAAATACTCACCATTTACGAAGGATCCCGACGGATTTGCCGTTTAATTGAATTTTATTGACCGTTAATTGAATATGAATTATTCGTAATGAGATCCCGACAAGTTTATTCATTGCGCATTCAGCTTTTAATTGTTTTTCCCAGCGGCGGCTTGGTTTTCGTATCGCGGATGAACGACGAAACAATAGTCGTGAATACTATATTACAGAAATCAATTTATTAGACATAATATACTCGCGCGGTGCGTTTACTGTAAAGGCTAATACCATTGTTGAATAATTCCGCCGTTCAAACAGGCGGTAACGCGATAAAATCGAGATGTTGTACAGGGCTCCGCGCGGCGGGCCATTATTCACGCGGCTATTTGCAAAGACGTCGCGCGGAAAAACAATCAAAGCGAAGCAGCCGTAGAGACATCGATCACCGGATGGGCGGCGGTACCGCCTCGGCGAGATTCCACGAGCGGGGAAAGACGAGGGCGTCGCGGAGAGCGAGTCCTCTCCTACTCGAGACAATGGATATCGCGTGTCGCGCGACGCGAAACCCAGAGACAAGTGCGCTTAATGCGTCGCGGCTAATCCAACGGCGCGGCCGCCTAATGCACAGTAGGGCGGCTCGGGTGACTCCCAGCATCTCGAGGGCACGAAAGCGCGACTCGCGCAGGGCTTCGTCACTCGATGCCCCCGCGACGATTTCATACAGCCATTGCGTAACTTGCCGCCAGACGAGACTACCTGGTGTCGCTCGTTTTTTAAGCAAGAAGTTGAATGTCCTAAGAAGTTAAACGTTAAAACTGCTCTTGGAAATATTTACTTGATTCGTGTAAATATCAAGTTAAAACGCCGAATATTTTGATGATTCATAGTAAATGAATATTAAATATTAATTATGAATTTCGCGGTGTATAAGAGCTAGAAGTGTTTGTTCAGTGGAGGATTAGGAAAAATATTAGTTCAGGAGTACAATGCAAATGACTTAGCATTTAAACGAAGTGCCCTGGAGCGCAAGCCGATGGATGATGGCGATATTTCTAATAAAAGCTATATTGTATTTAATCGGGTGACGAGGCATTTTTGACCCGGAGGCTTCCAAGCTTTAACCGCACACCGCGCGCGACGACTCAATAAACTGCCGGTTGAATGAAATCCTCCGCTATAGAAATTTAAACTGGATTTACAAATTTTTTTTCCAAAAGGTAATCCACCGCAGCAGTTCCCACTCGAAGCTCCAGAGGGGGGTACCTCGTTCGAGTTATCCTCGAGAGGTCGGCCGAGTCGGACTCTCCGTCCATAATTTCGCGAAGTATATCGCGGATTTCGCTTCCATTAGCTAATAACCGAGAGCCGCGGCTGCAGCGGCCAGCGGGGTGTCGGCGCGGGAGGTGAGATAACAGCCGAGGATGGCCATCAGTCTAATGAGTTCCGAAGGATGACGAAGGGAATACCGCGCGTTGGACAGCCGCTTTGACTCCGGCGCTGGTCAAGGACCTGCTCCACTCCGATAATCGCCGCGCCGTCAGTTTTTCCATCCCCCTTAGTGCACTGACCAGACGAGCGCTTTAATAAATGCGTCTCCCCTTCATAAAATTCCTTCGGATAATTTCGATCTTGCAGAAGCAGATAGGTGAACACTGCAAGGTGTCGCGAAGAAGTGCAGCTAGGCTTAAGAGGTCGCGAAGAAAAAAAGGAGGGGCGAAGTAATGTGTCGGCGCGGGGACGATTTGTCGCGTTCCACGGCGGGCAATTGTTCCTAGCGCCGGTCGCCGTGGAAGTTTTCGCCGGAGGGAGGGTTGCACGGGAAACTAACTGCGCGCAGCAGAAAGCTCTACGTGCCCGCGTTATTAAGCGCGCGCCCGCGCGCTCCTGGATATATACAGGCGAGCGTGACCGGGAGACGGGAGTCGAGTCGTCCCGGCGACCGGGACGGACGGCGCAGCTGCAGGAGCAGCCGGGCCCCCGGGCAGTTTATTAGACGCCGTACGGAGCTTGAATTAATTCCGAGCTCGCGGCCGCGCGTGTAAGCAGCGCTTGTTCTACACCGCCCCGCAAAAGAACGCGACGAGGAAGAGGCTCGGGGCGATAACGAACCACCCCATAGTTGACGCTGTGACCCGAAAACGGAAAACTCGCTTAACCGCTAAAGGGATTAACGCTCATTCGATCTCAGCCCGCGAGGCTGATTTTCGATTCTTTAGGTACTATGTATTTTCAATTCGTCGAGTTTGTTCAAAATTTCCTATATAATTTGAAAATTGGAGCAGTGCACGCTGAAAATAATTGATGGCTCACAATTAAATTATTTTCATTTTTGTTTTAATTTCTTTAGCAATACTTCAATTAAAAGCTGCAGTACTTAAAGTAACTCGTGAATTGAAAATGTTTAAACAAGACGGAGCAATAAGTTTTAATTACTTATTCACTTCTTTGCAAGCTTTTTTTAATCACCTGAAATGATTATTTTGCCTTGCTATTATTTGCAGATGCCCTATCGCATCTCGGGATCCGAGCTTGTTAGCATTAAATTATAAAGTTCCGTTGAAATTCATTTCCGCGCCGGGCATCGGTAGCTGCGGCGCATCGATCACGGGAGAAAGAGGAAAAAGAGAGCAATGAAAAAAAAGGGGGCGGGAAAACGCGGAAAAGCTTCGCCCCCGCGGTACGGCGCGCGGAGATTTACGCGAGATTAGGGAAGGAATTTATGTTTCAATATTTCAATCTGGGATTCGCGAAAGTAGATGCGCCGAACGCCGAGGCTCGGCCAGACGCGGAAAAACTTACGGGCGGCGAGAGCAAGTTTGACGGATAGAAAAAAAGGGAGGGGCGCGCGAACGAGAGGAGATTACCGGCGCTCGCGCGAGCGCCAGACGAATTCGCGCCGGCCGAAAGAAATACGCCCCCTCGAGGAAATTTATGGCTCCGATAGTTTTCATTGAAGAGGGATATTTCACTGGAATAACACCTCGAAAAGTGTAGTGGCGCTTGGTCACGGCTCTTTAAGCGCAGCCGGCGGCCAGGGCGGATGTGCCCGCCGCCGCCGCGCGGCTCCTTTTTATCGGAACCCAATGGATCTTTGAGCGTCTTCCCTCTTCTTCCCCGGCGTTTTTGCCGCCGGAGCTCGCGTAGGCGTCGAGCCAAAGTCAGCCAAACTCGCGGCGTGTCTGAACTTTTTGAGCGGCCCCCGCGCTGCCGATTCCCGTTGGAAATTTTGTGTGTCGGCGGACGAGCCGATGATTTAAGGAGAGACTTTTCAATACTTGGAATTTTCAAACTTTCGCACGTAACAGTGACCGAGAAATTTCAAAGTTCGCACCATAAATTATTCTTTACGAGTGTGTCCAACTTATTTTTCAACTGCCTTACGCGTTTCAAATTTTCTTTGAATTATGTAACGAAAGGTGAGCTAATATTGAAGTAATGTTTTTGCCTCGCAAAATAATAATTCGAGCGTAGAGATTCTTTCTTCTGTTGTTTTCATAAAATCGGAATTTCGTTCGCATAAGCAGTCATTATGAAATTAACAAAATGACCACTTCCATAAAAGAGGCCAATCTCCAACGTAGGGAGGATAATGGACGACGCTCGAAATCTCAATTAAATTGGCGCCAAAAAGGCAGAGCAAAACTGCGAAGTTCCCTACAAAATTGAACCTGGCTACCCTATCCACTCCAGAATTCCAGACGCGTACGGGTTTACCCTCTCCCCCCTGCGAGGCTCGCGCGCGAAGGTCGTTTGCGAATTTCTCCCTACACGACGTAGGTACCTCTCGAAGAATCGGCGAAAGCAGCGAAAAAGGGCGAGGATCGCGGCGAGACGTCGAGCGGGTCAATCCGAGCCGCAGTCGCACTCTTCGCTTATCCCGCGCAACAACGAGCGTCGGAAAAAGCGAGACGCCGCTCAATTTGGCCGGCGGGGAGCGGAGACTCTCGCTACCGCCGCGGGGAGGGGGCAGGGGCGGCGTTTTAATACGCGATCGTCTGGGACGGGGCGTAATTTACTAAATTGAATATCGCCGGAGGTTCTTCGTGCGCCTCCCTCGGCGACGCGCGCGCGCGCGAGCAAAATTGCCAATTGACAAATTCTCCGCGCCGGGGTATCAGACGCTCCGGCGGCGCCTCCCCGTCAATCGCCCGAGACGCGCCAAAGTGGAAATTGGCTGTTTCTCGGGGAATCGCCTTTGTCACCGAGATTATCTTGGAACGGCTTGTCGCGCCCACCCGCGATTCCTTCCTTATTTTTTTTCTTCAATTTGAATTCATGACCTCTCCTTTGTTGGCAGACGCTAAACGCCTTTTTGTTCTTCCCTGTTTGCCTGACTTTCGTTTCACTCGATTGCACAAAGAAACCAGATTTCCTTCTACACTGATACTGTAATAAAATTAGTCACGACTAAAATAACACAATTTAGTTTTAATGTATTTTACTCCTTTATATACTTATATCATTACATTGTTATGGAAAAAAATAATAAAGTAGGGCTTAGCTAGTCATTTATTTTTGTACATTATCGTTGAAGATTGATGACAATCTCCTATCCAAATATTTAAACGGTCTTTGAAAACTCGTCGTATTCAGAAATAAGATGAGAATTGATTACGGTCGATTCATCAAGAGAAAGAATAGCATTTAGTAGGGCACGCGGGGGCTCGGCCGAGTTGGAATCACGAGCAAAGAATGAAGACGTCAATGCTTGCGCGCGCGACGGGTCACTCCTTTCGGGTCGTAATAAATCCCGCTAGCTCCGTAGCTTTGTATTTAGAGAAACCAGCGCCCGAAGCTCCGCGTCGCTCTCTAAGCCCCGCCGAAATTCCTTTATCTAAGCATCTTAGAGAGCGAGGCCAAGAGCCGGCTGTAATAGAGATACTGCGATAATTGCGTCTCTCTCTCACGGGCCAGCTTGTCCTTTCGTTTACGGCCTCCTCCTTGCCCTGCCTCCTCCCATGATTATCGCGTTATCACGGGCCCGCGGGCCATAAACTTATAAACCCACATATTTCTCGCCGGCACCGCGTGTCAGCTCGCTCGTACCTCCGTTTTATTGTTCGCATGTGCGCGCCTGCCCTCGGCGTAGGAAGCTCGAATGTGTAATGCAAATTGTACACTTAATCCTCGTGCACTGGTATAACTAAAAACGGGTATGGTTAGCTATTTATACGTTTATTAACTAAATAACATGTCGCTGCTAGTAATTGAAAGTTTAGTTAATTAAAAGTTTTAATTGCGCTATTTGAAATACAGTAAACGATCACCAGTGTCGATATATAAAGTGCAGTGCAAGTAAATCATGTTTCTTTTTTAACAAACGTCAGCGCGTTATTGTCGGCCGGCGACAACGCGGTCTCCCCGCAAAATCGTAAATAAAAGAGCGATCAGCGGCACATGGCAGAATCGACAGAGCGGCCGGCGGGCGCGCGTAAAAGGCGACTAATAAAAGTATAACCAACCCCCGCGCGGGCGGCTGTACGCGCTGCAGCTGCGAGGCGCTTCGCGGGCGATGCACCGCCGAGCGTGACGCGCCGCCTTCGTTGCACAGCGCGGGGGTCGTACTGCGGGGACCGGCGACGTCGTCGCCGCGGATCGCGGGGGGCCGACCCCTCAATCAAACGCGAAATTACATCGTTTAAAAACGGATGCGCCCCGCAGAAAGTGTCCTCCGGAAACGGCCTTGTATTTCCGTGAAAAGCGGACCGTCCGAACCCTCCTCCCCTGCGTCCCCCCCGCAGGGAATAATTTCCTGCGACAATTTTAATTTAGTCGTAAAGGTAACGATGGCGATTCTCGTCTGCCCTTTTTTTCGTGCGTCATATGCAAATGAGAACGCGTTTTGCGAAATTAAAAATCTATTGCATTTTCATGTATGCGGCTTCTTTTTCGCCGGCCTCGTTGATTTTATTAGTTTGCGATTTTATGCGATTCTCGCGGTATTTTTTTAAAGGACTTTACCGCTTTCGTTCGTTTTTAAAGTCGCGTATTGCGAGGCGGTTATAATTTTAAAAATACTTTGTACCCGCGCGCGTTCAGCTCCGCAATAAAATTCTTTTATTCTTTCTTCATTACTAAAATTTATGCAAAGGCAATGCCATATTAGAGTCCTTAAAGTAAGGAATCGATAAAAAAAACCGTAAGCGCAATTATCCGCTCAATCGACAGTATTGACATTGCGCAATAAAACGCGAAATGTATTCGCAATCGGAAAAAGAAGCGACCGATCGTAAGCAATATTTAGCTCATGGATATACGTGCCTTGGGATATCGACGGGAATTTCAATTTTCATCGGCAAAACCAATTATTATACCAAAAGTTTGTTTGATTAAAAAATGAAAGAAAAAAAAGACCAGCTCGATCCCTGACCTCGTGGCATTCAAATCGAAAAATAAACTACGAATTTTATTATAGCTTCCTTTGTTACAGTTATTACCATCGTAAATGGGGAAAAAAATGCAAAGATGAGAATTTAAAGCCAGTGGCATTGCTATGTTCTAAAAATACTTAAATTGGATGGGACGTATTACTCCTACGCTCTTCTTTCACTCCATTAAGTTTCTCCTTTTCCCTTTTCCACATTTTTAATTCTTTTTACGTTTATCTGCAAAATATTCATCCGTCGAAATTATTATTTTATAATTAATTATTTTATCAACTTGCTCTTGCTATCAGCTGACAACCTGAAAAAACTCCCTGGCCCATTACTTTCTCGCAAAAACATGCGACAGAAAGGAACATAAAAATAATTCGAAATATAAAACCGATAAAGCTACAACTTAAATTACTCCACAATCGAGAATAATCTCGTCCGAATATTCTCGGAAATATCCTTTTGGATTATTTGCAACTAATTATCTGGCCGACAATAAAATTCAAGTTCGCGCGTGTTATTCGCGAAGGAGGCCTGAAAAAGAAGGAGGGAGCTTCGACCGATAAAAACTCGTGCGAAGGTCTCGGCGCGCGTCCGGGCCGTAGGTGATCGACTGGCGCGTAAAAATATAAGGAAGATAAGCGGGGAGAGCGAGGAGGATCGCGTCGCGCGGGGCCCCCGGAGCGATGCTCGGCCATTTGTTTATCCGGCTTTTTCGCCCCCTCGCGCGTTTTTGCGCGACCGCGAGGCGATCCGCTTGCGCAACTTCATCCGTCAACGGAGCAGATCTCCGATGAATCATCGCGCCCGGCCTGTCCGAGAGCGCGAGATCGGGATAAAGCGCCGCCGAGGCCGATTTTTTCCTGCCCCCCTCCCCCCGCGGGCCAGCGAGATATCCGCGCGGATATCGCGAGCTCGCGCGCGCATACAGATGCGCCGGGCCGATTCGCCGGAGCCTGAGTGTATGTGTCTTGTGTGTGTACGCGCACTGCACAGATCGAGAGCGCATCGCCGTGAGCCGCGTGGCTCTCTTCCAATGAGCTCCGCGATGCCTTGGCTCTCGGCCGATCTGCCCTTCGCTCCGACGAGCCGATCCTCTGCCTGCTCTCCGAGTCGAAATTTATCGCGCCTCGCTGCGTACACCGCCTGTCTTATCTGTCGCCGCCTTCTTTTATTTTTTTGCTCTCGACCATTTGTGCCTTCTCGTGTATGATAAACAAATGGGGTGGAGCTCTTTTTTCAGATGCTATCGGAGATTTATTAATAGACTTGGTATTGATTCAGTAGAACGTTGTTAGAATGCTAATAGATATGTATGTACGCGATTATATAAATACGATCAACTTGTTCATAAATATTAATGGCTGTTTTTCTTTTTTGCAGGTAAGCATTCACGATGGAAATTAAATTGATTTGTTAAAATTGAAGAACCTACACATTGTAAGTTAAATGAAATACTTTTTTGCTTGATTATTTTTATATTTTGCTTTACGATAAGAAAAATCTATTTTGTTTAAACATCTCGCTTTTATGTCCCGAAACAAATATTAGTAAATTTAAATAACGCCATAAAGATTAGATAAAAGGAGCGGAAGAAACAATGAAGTCCGTCAGCAGTGAGCGAGAGAATCGGCGCGTCGAACAAAAGGTATAAGCGAGAAGAGCGTTACACGGCGCGCGAGGCCATATGCTCGAGGATGGTCCGTAGCACGAGGCAATTCAGACGTAAAAGGCTCGATTTAGACCGTGGAAAAACTGTTATTTTAGTTAGGACTTACAGCCGCCGGAAAATTCCAACGTGGCGAGCGAGCAAATATGTTTTTATAATGTTTTGGTAGGCCGCAGGTAGTTAACGCGGGGAGGGGCGCTCACGGCCGGGGGTAACGTAGTATTACCTGGCTCGCGCCTGAACGTAACGATCGCCGCCCGTGTGTTGGTAGCGGAGGGCTCCGCGGGGCTCGCTCGCCTGGCGGCCGAAGGAGGAGCAGCGCGTTCCTCTTCTCCTCCGCCCCGGCGCATATAGGCGTAGTCGAGTGTGTAGATAGGACGTGAAATATGGTGCAAAGATGAGCGATACCGGTAGTCGCGGGGCCGGAGAAAAGAGAGTCGGCCGGAGGACCGCGCACGCGGATAAAAAACACCTCCGCGTATATACGCGCGCACGTAAAACGATGCGCAACGCTCGATATCGCGCGGTGCCCGCGCGCCGCTCAAAGCCGCTTACTGTCGAACGGAAATTTACGAGGGGCCCCGATTAATACGTACCGATAGCGCGTAATTTTCCTTACCGCGCTTATTGCCCGAGAATTTTTTCGTGGCCCCCTCCGGGCGATCTTTTATTCAGCGCCCGAGGAATTTGAAAAATTCATGAATCCTAGAGTTTGATTGATGCTCGACGATCGCGCGGGGGAGCTTAACATTCCCCGTTTCCAGTTTCTACTTCCCGGCCAATCAGAAATATGATTCGTCTTCATTTCCTAACGGAAGTCTTATTAATCTCGGTGCGTCGTACTAGTTTATTAAGCGCTGTAACGAAGTAAATCGAGCGAGGCTGCTTTTATGCGAGGAGGGACGGAAAAAATCAATGCAGCGAGCTGCGATGCGCCGCGATACGAAACGGAAATTTTTTCCTTCCGGCGGGGGCTCCGCGCGCGCAATCGCGAAAAAAGCGAGGCGGACGCGTGAGTTACGAGGGTCGGGCGATTTCCCCGCGCCGGTCAGAGGTGCTTTTCTCGCGGCGCATTAGAAATTTATCGCGTCGCTACGGTGGACTCGCCGAGTAGGAGGAGGTGGGGGAGGCAGCGGTCCGAGAGGAGACCCGGGGGCTCTCCTTTTTCTCGGCTCCGAACTCTCGAGTCGCCGGCGCTATCTCGATGAGGCATCGCGCACGAATCGATTATCGCGGCCGATTTCGCGCCTCGAATTCGCTTTTTCGCGTAAACCTACCCCCTTCGCCGCTCGATCGGGAATTGTTGCCTTTTTGCCGCGAGATGAAATATCCCCTTGAGCTTTCTACCGGTATAAATTGGAGATTTTTATTGCCCCGAGAAATGCGATAGCGACTTCGATGTATAAACCATGCTTTATCGTCTCAACTGTTTGAATGAATTTTTAAACGATCTCAAAACTTAATTTCCTAGCGCGAGATATGTGTGATCGCCTTCGATTTCAAAATTTACGAGGTCTCAAGTGACTAATGCTATCTGTTTTTAATTCGACCGATAAAATTATAGCTTCGATAAATTCGTATAGACGGTTCCGATCCAAATCAGTTGGCAATTTCGCCGAGTGGCAAAGTCGCTTGGCGGCCGACGTACTGTCTGTCGGCCGGGGTCCGATGAACTCGTTCGATAGGATGACTCGCGGTCACGTCTGCCCATACGCCGTCGATACAAACAAGCAGCTCTTTTTTTTTCTCACGCGGCCAGTCGACGACGTCGCGACGCTAAGCGGCTTATGTCATTGCTCGTTGGCTTCGATTCACGGACGTGTATACCTCGTTGAAAAATGATTCACGCGCGCGGGATAGCCCTGCTCGATTTAGCCTCTCAATACGGAATTAAGCGCGCTTTTACCGTTTGTCCACCGGGAGCCCCGCGTGGGCGGACGAGCAGGCACCTGCAGCGGCTTTTGAAAATTTTCGTAAACGCTCGTAAAACAGGATTGGCCTAGCGGAGCCCCTCCCGCGTACCGTTACACGCCTAGCTGCTTGCTCCGACTAATACCCTCGCTTTTAATCAAAAACCCTAAATTTACGGAGGGTCGTACATATACGCAGCTTCGCGACGCCTCGATTTAACTATGCGCCTAGGATAAAGCGGCCATTCCTTTAAACCCATTAGCGGGGATCATTGTAGTAGTACTCGAGTAAATTCGTAAACGCTGATGTACGTTCGGAAAGCGCTTTAAAGACGCGTCAGTTGAATTGCGCCGTGAGGGGAGAATTTTTTCTTCTCGAGATCGCTCATCTTTATCGTCAAGGCCAAGAGACGGGGTGGAAAAAGCACGGAATCAATACTTTCGCTAATTCGGCGGAATTATTCAAGGGCAAGAGGAAGCCCGGTGCGCTTATCGGCGCGACCTTTCTTTTCCCACCCCCGCGAACCCAGGGAAAAACGAGAGGACCCGAGAGCGGGCCTCCGGGAGGTGGGCGCGCAGGAGATAGGATACTTCCTCGATAATTTATTGACCGAAGTAGCGACTTGCCAGCGGCGGCGGCGGCGAAACTCGATTAGACTTTGTCAGTTCGATGAGAAAACGGAAATTCAGTCGACCAAGCGGATTTCCCGGAGACACGACGTCTTCTTCGGCCGATCCTTTCTTCGCGCGTTATCGGCCGGCCCGCCCGCGTCGGGAATCAAAACTTCGTACTTTACGCGAACGAGTGCAGGGTGGGGAGGCGAACGAGCGGCCGCCCAAGTCTCGATCGGATAATTTCGTTACCGCCGCGAGTTTCGCCGACAATTGAGATGTTTTATCGGGACTGGATTTAACCCGGGGATATTCGTCCGGCCGAGTGACTTCGCGTTGCTTGGAAAAAGGCCCCCTGGCTTTGGGCGCAAGCCACTCGCTTCGTCGGTACTGATTGATCGCAACTGATACCGAAAAGTAAAATATGCTGTTGCTTTTTAAATATGAAAACAAGTTTTTGACGGAGATGAGAAATGTGTAATTTACTTTTAAAAATATTTAAAAATCATACGGGAAGTCGCTAGCTTTATGATCAACGTTTTCATTACTGCACAAATAAAATGTATTCGTTACATAGAAAAATGTTTATTCAAGTTTCGCTTCTGCAAATGTACGATTTTTTTTTATTTTTCATTGGGATAACAAAAGACCATTTAATCAAAATGGCTTTCAATGTAAAACTGAAATAGAATAGATATTGAATCCTGTCCGAGTGCACGCTGTAATTAAAAACAGGGAAAAAACAGGCATTGAAAGCCGATACGCTTTCTAAAAAGCGTACAAAAAAAGGACCGGCCGTAATTTTACGCGGTCATCGACAAATGCAAGTTTAATTGACACATAATTGTCAATTCACACAGGGCCCATTGAAGCCGAACGGGCGCGTTCATCAATCATCGGCCGGCGAGAAGCACCGCGCGGCCAGCGCTCGTGCGTAATTCGTAAAAAGTCGCGGGGGCTCAATTTTAATCTCGCATCAAGGAAAAGTTTGCCGGAAGACCTCACACGCGGCCCTGCCGGGTGCGCGCAGATGCGGCCTCGCGGGGAGCGAAATATCAAAAGCTCAAGAGGCTGCCCCCCTCCCCGACAATAATTCGATTCGCGCTCGGGCCGCTTAGCAGGCGGCGCACGCCGGAGGAAGATCGCGTCTCCCCGGGCAAATGGCCTTTTAATAACACGCCGCGGAAAAATCAATAAGGCGCGCGCTCTCGCATCGTTTCCTCGTTAAGCCCCTAACTCGCGCGATCGCGCGTATAAACGCGCCGAGGTATGCGCGGAGCGAAGGCCTCCGCGCGTCATTAATCAAACGTCGATTTTTTTGCCCCGCGCGACGTGGGTTTTGTTGCCGCGATAAGAACTACACCGGTTAAGAGTCGCCGCGCTGCCCCTTTTTTTTCTCTCCTCTCTCGCTCGCTCGGCCCGACGTCGCGTGAGGTTTTATCTGTTTTGCCCGCGCCCGAAGGCCCCGACGTGCCTCCAGAAAAATCCATTTGCCTTGCGGACGTGTTCTGAGCTTTGATTTGATTTCGCTCGTATATAGAGCGACGCGCCGCGAGGAATTCAGTTATAAGTAATGACAATCGGAAAGTAATAAATTCACCTTTCCTTTTTTCCATTTTCACCCGCTATTGACGCGACTTAATACTCCGGAGTTTCAATTACCGAGCCAGTCCATTTTGCTTCTCCATTTATAAATTGTCCCTCTAATAACGCGGACATAAAATAAATATCAATACAGCTAAATGACTTGATATCGAATGATAAAGTAGCTTTGTACGGAGCTTACACCGTCGGTCTTTTTACAAAGTATACATGATGAATTTTTAGTAATATATAAGCTCGATCATGCATTATGTATGCGCGACAAGCCGATAAAATTTACACAGAGCAGCGATGCTTATCACCGGCGAAACCTGACAAGAAACTAGTCGCGTTTTTTCTCCGATATCACGTAAAAAGGTGCGTTCCCACAATCGGTCTTGTCCATCGAGGTGTACATACGCGACCGCCGGGAGTCTTGACAAAATAATTGGCGTCGAAAGCGGCCGGGATAAAAATCTGGGCGTACAAAAAAACGGAGAGCGGGGCTTCGAAACAGTCGATAAAACGATCCGTGAGCCGCGGCAGAGGGAAGATAACGAGCAGGGTGTGCGCGCGCGGCGTTATGATTTGCGCCGGGCGCTTTTTCGAATGTGCAATCGCGGAAGGTGCATTACACGAGGAGCGCCGCGGCGAGATTATGCGCCGTGGCGTGACACGCTCGGCACTGCTGATTGTAGATTAGGGCTCGCGAGGCCGAGAGAATAATGCCAGTCACTCGGCTTACCGATATAACGAACCTCGGAAGGTGCCTGACCGCCTCTTTTAGCGAGGCCCGATATATCGACTGGCCTTTTTTCCGGTAAAAGCCACCTCTCGATCAATATTATTATTCCTCGTCACCGTCGAGAATCCGCTCTTAGATCGACGTTACACTCGTGCATCATGCAAGTCCTGTTTGTCTTCGCGTAACGGGCCTTTCTCCTTTATGAATTCATTTTACTGCCCCTCTAAGTACTCGGAAAAGAATCATCGTCATTAGCTAATTATTTCCCGATAAAAACATCATTTTATAAAAACAATTATTTTCTAATAAATGCCATCGCTCGCTTTCAATAGTAAATCAAAAGATCGTTAATTGCGCGACAGCTGCTTTCTTCAATAATAAAGCTTAAAGAGGTGACGAGCTTCGGCCCTATCGCTATATTATCATGCAAAGTGAGGGGTTTTTCTAATGCGAAAAGTGAGCGGCGTCGTTAAGAAACAATTACCGGCGTAATTGGGTACAGTCATCCGACGAGTGCTCATCCGGTCCGCGAGGCGTCGAAGATCGACCACATCAGAGGCAACCGCTAATTATATAGGAGCTCGTGAAAAAATTGCCGTCCAACCGTTAGCGGCGCCGCGACAGTCGTTAATTCCTCTCCTTTTTCCTTATTGTCGCTCGCGACAAATACACCCGCTAATAAATTCATCCCTCCCCTCGCGCGTCTAATGGACATTCCGAGTTGGCGTTTCGACCGTAAAAGGCTACTTTACGACGGCCGAAGATTTTAAAAAAGAAGCAAAAAACGTCGCCTCGATTCTAGAAAAAATTTTAACGACCACCTCATTGTTTGAGCACTTGACGGCGCGAGACGCGCGGATCGCGGAGCCGAGAAAAATTCCTTGTCATAAAGATGAGTAACGATCGGGAATTAATTCGGGATTTATGGCCGGCAGCCTCGGCTCGCGCGTGAAATATTCGGGGCCCTCGGAATAATTGCGAATTAGTTTTTCGCACCTTTTCTTTTTTGTCAACGCGCGCCGAGGCGTGGGACGCCGTAACCCGACACCGCGAATATTTCTCGGCCGCGCGGGCTTTTCGACTGCGCCGAGGAGGCGAGCGAAACGAGGTACCCCGCGGTCGAATATCACTTTTGCCCGCAAAATAAATGATTGGCCCGCGCGCGACTCCTTACTGCGGTTAGACGCAGAAAACGACGTGCGAAGCGACCCTACCTGACCGCGGCGTGAAATATTTTACAATTGTCGGCTTCATTTTTCAAAATTAATTTAGAGCCTGCGCTTCGTTACAAAAATGCAAACTGATTAATTTCAGCGCGCACGATTATTAAACTTATCGCGATCGCGCGAGCTCATTTTTTAAAAACGTTTTTTTCATTCGCTTACAAAATTCTGGGACTCGCCCGGCAGACCGATTAACGATCCTCTTTTCTTCTCTGATTTTTCGTAATCCTCGGTTCGTCTAATTGCGATGGGAATTCTTCGCGGGGCTGCGACTTGATGTATTCCCGTGCAGTTTCAGCCCCTTCGACTCGGCCTTGTCATTAGAATAATTCGAAAAAGGGGCTAAGCGCCAGCTCGAGAGGATCGCAGCTGGAACGAGGCGACCTTTAAACGCGGCGAACAATCCGAGACGTAACCCTCGGGCGCAAGGGAGCACCCGCCGAGCTCGAGTGCGATATTTGAATTTGGGATTTTGATTTCGACGCGATCAAGCGGCCCCGTAAGATTCTCATCCGATTACCGAAGATTGATTCCGGCTTCGTTTCGCGTTCGCTCGAGCCCTCGCGACCCTTAGCGACTCTGCCTCGCTGATGCGCTTACGCTAATGTGACATTGGCAAAAACGAAAGTCGGATTGTGCAGAAAGGGCACTTGTGCACCCCATTTGTGAGCTTGTGTACACGGATTAATTATTGACGATTTGCAATTATTTATGTCTTTAAACAATATTAAAGCCAGCTGTTCTTATGTCAGAAATATGAAACTTCAATGTAACGATAAAAGTCATAATCTTTGAGGAATCGAGAGGGTCAGATTGAAAAAGGGGACAGAAAAAATGAAGGAAAAAAAGTTTAATAATAAGTGAAAGATCGAGGAGATAAAGTAAAAGGCAGCGGCGGGGTCTGTGAAATATGGTGGAAAAATCGACGCGTTGCGACAATGAAGCGTCGAGGTGCATGAAATAATAAGCTGCTCGGGAAGGAAGGCTGCTAAGAGGTCTGATTGAAAGGAAGGGCTTGACTCCGCTCGGTATATACACAACGGGCGCATCTGGGACAAACGAGCCCCGGCTATCGCAATTTAATAATCCCTCGATTTTCTGATCGATTAGCCCCTAAGCGACGAGGCGCAAAGGGGTGCGCAAAAGTGCGCTTTAATATAGAGCGCCATATTTTAGGCAGCGTCTTTCTCTCTCTCGTACGGCGGCGCGACAGCGAGGAGGAGACGATAATTCCAGAGCGCCGGGATATATTGTTGTAAGCGGCTCCAAAGTCGGACGCTCGCGCGAGGAGGACGCGGCCCGGGCTTTGTCTTCCCCCGCGCGCAGCTGGGATAAGAAGTCCCCGGGAGTTTCGGAAGTACATGCCCGTGAGATCTAATATGTAAGGGGCCGCGTTGTTCGCAGCTCCCGCGAAGATTCCACCGGCGGCGTCATCATAAGTCATCCGCCGCGCGGCGGAGCCACTCCTCCGGGCGGCGGCGCTTCTCTCTCCTCCGGGGGATCGCGCGCGGCCGTATCGACGCGTCGTCGTATATTTCTCGAAAAAGCGCGAGGGAAGAGTCCGGGGCGGCACGGATATTTTTTTTTATGACTTTTGAAGGGATGACAGTTCGATTTCACGGCCAGAGAGAAATGGCCCTTTCTCCGGCGCGCGCTATTATTAATGGGCTGTACGTGGAAAATCCACGTCCTTCCACTCGCGCTGTTTTCCATTTTCTTTTTCTCCATACGTGCGGGACACCTCCTACACGGGCAACACATTTTCATAATGGTGAGCGTCGACGTTTTATTAACATTTTCTTTCGCTCATCACTCAACTTCAGCTTCTTACCTTTGATAAGGAAAAAAATTCTGTGCGTCATAAAACAATGAAGTATGGAGCGCGATAAAAAATGACTCTCTGAAAATTATCATTTTGATAGGGAATAGATTGATTAAGAAACAAGATGCATCCTTCGGACGGAGGTCATTTGTTAAAGAATAATTAACCGCGTAAAAATTAAGTTTGTCAGTTGCAATCTTCGCTGCGTCGTTACATAATCAAGACAATTTCACAGCTGCGTAAGTTAAGCAAAGAAAACCACTGAACTGCAAATTACAATCGGATAACGTGCGAGTGCAGATCGACGAAATGGTCGTAGGCGCGGGGTCACGTGTCAATTAGGCGGTGCACGTCGGGCACTCGTCCTTACGTCTGGCGGGAGCGGCCACGTGTCGAAGTCAGCGGGCACGCGAAAATCCGAGCCGATTACTATACTCTCTCCCTCGCCTTTCACGCCAAGTGTATTAATTTCTTGCGAAGCTGCTGGCGGGGCGCACATGTGGCTCGAAAAAAAGCGCCGAGCTCGCCGCGCCATTCTAATGAAGTGCGCGCGGGAACGACAATGGAGAGCTGTGCCCCCATTTCTTTTTTCGCTTCGCTTTCTTTCCACTGCCCCGAGGGGTGTACAAGTGAACCGGGCACCGTCGTATTACGGTAATCTCGGTGCATTCTGGGGGCTGCGGTTCGCGAATTTTAATAACAAATTCGATTGGTGTAGTAGAGGCCTATGTAAATTCAATTGCGGGGAATATGATAATGCAAGGACCCAGTTCTGTTCGAATTACACGCTGCTTTTTTAACGGCATGTGGGGCAGCCTATTTTAGATACGTAATTTATCGATGTTATCGGCAGTAGTTTAAATTTACTTTTTAAATCAAGTCGCTACGGATTCCGAACTTTTATTAGCCTTTTCCGTATTCATGATCTAGTTACCTTATTCGGTTTATTGATAAGTTAAATAAAATCGCGATATTTTTAGAAAGCTGGACCTTTTAAAATTGGCACTTTTGTAATTTAATTATCGCACTGCAGTAATTTAAAATCCAGATAATTAAATCCATTAAAAAGTAACATATGAAAATAATCGTGAAACTTAAAATATCTTCCACACTCTATAAAGAAAATTAATTACGCGCCCAAGTATAAAACACACGCGCACTCTCACAAAACAATAGCCACGAGAAAAAATCTCTTTGAAACAAGTGTCACTGACGAATAGCATCAGCCGTATATAGCGTTGATCGACTAAACAAAAAAGTAACGAAAAAAATTAAGGAACAGGGGTGTAAGCAAGCGCATGGTGCAAATTCGAAAAACTGATGACGCAAGGAGGGGAAGGCTAGTCGAAAGGGGTGTCGCGAACAAAACGCCCGGCGAGCTGGTGCGACAGATGTAAGCACCACGTGCCGCGATCATCGCCGCGCACAATGTGCAACAAAGAGCGCGTGGAAAATGCGAAATGGTCTAATTGAGTAGTCGGTGGGCGGGCCGAAGGTAGTTGGCGCGTATTTCATCGGCCCTACGCGCTCGTTGCCGGCGAGCGCGAATTTAAATGGCTCGCGTGAATGGGGCCCATTGTGCCGCGTCGATGACTTGAAATATATAGAAGAGCCGAGACCGCCGCGCGCGGACCTACACTTTGTCATCCTCTTTAATGATTCCGATGAAAGCGCCTACGCGATTCCGAATAGTTTGCGATTCACGTCCGCGCCGGTCTTACAACGTATCTTTGTTCGCTTTACAGATTTTTCTAAAAAAATTCTAATTATAACGGCTTATCGCAGCGGCGGGTTTATCGCATCCACGGTAAAGACGAATATAAGCGAACGCTTCAGGAGACTCGTTCACTTTGGACGATCGAGACGTAAATAAGTATATCGATATCCAATAAGTAGATAATGGACTGTAACCACAAGACGCAAACGACAATCTTCATTTCCTTCTTTTCTTTTTTAAGAAAAATACGGCGGAGCTAATGTAGGTTCCCCGAGGCGAACCGTTAGTCAAGCGCGAAATCGACGCCGGAGTTGAAGCAGTCCAAGTGATTTCTCGAAAAAGCGCCGCGGGACAAGGGCGGTGTATGCGGCGTACAATTGACAATGACGCGCGCGCGCGTCACTCATCCGTGTCATTTTAACGAAGATTAAACAGGCCAGCGCGGCATTACGGCCATTAACACTTATTTACTCTAATTTATCTTCATTTTGGCTCGTCCGCTCTTTCCGGGGCCGGCGTCTCCGGACCAAAACAAGCGCATAAAACGCGCGCTCTCCGGCTTTTGTATGCGCCCCGCCACGCGCGCCTCCAATACTCACCTTAAGTGACAACTGACAGTATCAGTATCCACCGAGTGACACGTAAAAATAAATTTTTCCTTTCACCCGATAAAAATTAGAAGCTACCGAAGAAAAAAATATGTCACGCCTGGTCGTCTCAAAGTGCAGCTTGGCACCTTACCATCAAAGCCGGTGTCCGCAAGGCTAGAAAAAAATGAAAGTCGAGCGGCTTAAAGCGTAAAAGTTATCTCGGAGAGAGTAGCGTGTAGGCCGGGACCTTAAGGGATACATGCACGACCTCGAGGTCCATTAGCGCGTGCCAGCGCGGATCTCGGAAGCCGCTAAATCGCCGGCAAATTGCCTCGTAAAAATGTATCGCCCGCGCTCGCGAGCGCCTACACTTCTTTCGCCCGCTCGCGTTAGCTCGCCGTTCTCGGGCAGAGAAGTGCCTTCGCGAAAATTGCCCGGCAGCATCCTCTCGCCGGTGCGCGGGTTAAATAAAATTAGAGGCGAGAGAGCCGGCCTCTCAAATCGAGAGAAACGAGCGGACGCGGGAATAGTAACCGCCTAGCTCTTACACGCCTTCCAGCGAGTTTTTGCTAACGTTCGCCGTACTTCTTTTTCGGGCGCGCTTAAACGTCAGAGAAACGGCCCGAGTGCTCCTTTCGAGAGGAGTGCCGGAAAAAAATTAGGACGAGAGCCTCCTCGTTGCTCTACGCGCTCGTTTGCGCCGTCTAAAGGTCGTTTTGCGGATTAAAAAAAAAAAATATCAATTAAGTATACTCTTGACTACATTGAACCCGTGCCAAAGACGCATACCGAGATTGATCCATAAATAGCGAGCGAGCGTCGAGCGATAAACGAGCAATTTAGGGCCTAATTCGTTTGGCAGACTGAAAAAAGCGCGACGCCTTCGAACGGAGAGTGTACAAGTCGGCCGGCAGTGTGTCACGAGGCGCAGGGCCCATTAGCCCCCTTCGCTCGCGTCGATCGACGCTCGGCGGCTGCTCCGGGCGATGATACGGCCCATCGGGGATAAGAAAAAAGAGCGAGAGTAAACCACGCGCTATTTTCGAGGCTGTACCTTTTTTTCGTGCGCACGCCCCGATCGTTCGCCCCGAGAGGCTGCGAGCCCGATCATTTGACGCGTGAGTGACAGCCGTGCGGTCGCGCGTCTCTCTCCCTCCCGCGCGCATCTGTCCTCGCGCGGCCGCCCGCGTCTTTCTCTCCTCCGCGCGTCTGCCTTCCTCTGCCTCCTCGGGCTTTGAGATTCTCCGAGACGAAAATGAGACGGGAAAGGAGATGGCACGTCAAGCGGGGAGCTCGAGGGACTGCCGGCAGAGTGAGAACGGTTTGGAGAAAAAACAGAGCGGGAACTCGGGAAGGGATTAGACTGTTTTCGTGCTCGAGGGTGAAATGGTACGCTTTTTTCGAAAATTATGTTAGAGTCGTTTACGAAAATGTGTATTTAATGCCGTGGTCGTTATTAAGTGATCGTCCATTTTTTGTAATCAAGCTTTCTTACAACAAAACTACAAGAAGAAAAAAGTTATACCTACTATAAAAATTGAGATTTTACCGTTCTTTACACTGTCATTTTTTAGAAACATGATTAATTTTTCTTAGAATTTTTTATCCTTGCAGTTTTTAAAAACCAATTTTTTAATTTTACAATAAAAAAGAAAATCTATTTTTGCAAGTGCAATTATTATGGAATAAATCTGATCGAACGGAATCCGCAACGTACAAGTGCACGTTCCCGTAGAATTTTCGCAGACGAACGACGACGCGCAAAAAACGCGAGCGGGGGAGGGTAAAAGAATCCAAAGGGAAATTGGATATAAGACGCGGGGGGAGTAAAAAGTGCAAAAGAGGGGGATCAGTCGCTCGCGCGCGCGGCAGAAAAATGCGTCTTTCTCGGAGAGGGCGAGGCGGCTCCTTTCGCGCTCGTGTTCCTCCTTTCGCCGCGGGCGGAGGCGAAAAGCGCGCGCGTCGCGCCTCGGGCCTGTCGCGCGCGAGCGAGCCCCGGGCATGAATGGAGCTTTGTGCGCGAGCGCGGAGCGATGAGCCGTCTTCGTCGTCGCGTCTCGCCGGCGAACCCGTCACGCGGGCGCAGAAATAAACCGGAGGGCGCATTAGAATAACAAGAAGATGAAGTTTCGAATGAAGATGGCCGAGCGAGGCCCCGGTGTCTGCGTGATTGAACGGATGCTCGACTCCGGAATTCCATTTATTCCCTGTTTACTCTTTTTCCTCCTATCGATCTCTTTCTGAGACAATAATTTAAAATAGTAATAATTTATTTTGACTCTATTGAAACGGAAATAAAAACTTGAAAAGTTGTGTAATATCGAATTTTAAAGAAGCGATTCGCATTGATAAGCCATCAGAGCTTAAAATTATAAAGTATGAGAAGGCGAAATAAAAATTTTCCGGCGTGCCGACGTGAATACGGTTAACCAGTCACCGGGCAACCATTCGGCTTCCAATCTCCCGGTGGATTGAAACGAGCGAATGTAGCTCCGATTCAAAAGGCTCCGCCGTGAGAAATGAACTTTCGTACGGTTGTCCCGAAGATGATGGATGCGCGCATATCGGAGCGTCCGAAAAGAGCCGCATTGACTTTCATTGGCTCGGCGCTTGGCGCGGATTCGCGGCTCGCACATGCACTTCCGAGATTTTTATGCAGAGCAGCCGTCGGTGACTTTTTTTGCAGCTCCCCGCGGCGCAGTGACGCGCGAAAGGGAAGATGCGGGTATTTCGGGGATCGCGCTCCGATTGTTTTGGCGAGATCCCGACAGCTGTGTACATAACACGGTTCAGGGGGGAGATTCAAAGGGGTGCGCGCAGGTACGATATTTTTGGCCAGAAGTCAAATTTCGAGTGCAGGACAAATAGAGCTGGAAGCGTTGGGCCGTGCCCGCCGTCATTTTTTTTTCGCTCTTGAGCGCACCCCACTTGTTCCTCTTCGAATACTGCCGAACGTACTCTTCGATTCTGCGATATATTGACCTCTTTTGAAACTTGATTTCTTTTTCAATGGCTTAAAAATTTTTAGTTTATTAAAAAACTTATTTTATAATATTTTACGATTTATTTTAAATATGTGGGTATTTTCTTTTGTTTCAGGTAAGCCTACCGCATGACCCATAAAACTGACATTTGTATAGGTGGTTAAAAATTGTGAGTACTAAAAATATTACACGAAATTGAAATAAACTGCAAAATATACTGCACAGCTATATAAGATCAACAAGTTGAACGACATAAAAGGCATAAAATAAATATTTCAAAGCGGAAATAACATGCCGCCTTTTAAGGTACTTTATACTCCTTCATTTAAATCTATTACAACAACGCGAGAAGTGTTACACCAAAGGCGCAACGCTGAAAATAGCCCGAGAGCTGTCGCGGGCGGCGAAACGAGCGTCGGAAATTAAAGTGAAAAACAATCGTAGAAACCTGAGTCAGCGCGTGGTACCAGGGGAAAGATGTTTCCCCGTACTTTTTCGGTCGGAATTAAAAAAAAAGTGGCGGAGCAGAGGCGTCGCTTCGCTCTCGCGTCCGGCCGCGTAGTATGCGGGCGGATTCTCAATTGAAATCGTTAGCGCCCGGCTCTTCCTCTCTCCTTTCCACCGAGTCTCCTCTCTCTCGCCTAACCGGCTCCCCATGACTCAGCTCGATCCCTCGCGAAAGCGCCTTGCGTCCGCACACCTCCATAAAGGAGCGGACCGCCGGCGCGGCGAGCTACGTGATTTTTCCCAAAAGCGGGACGAGTCCGCGTTATAAAAGTGCAGTCGTGCGTAATAACGCGGAGACAACAGGGGACCGAGGGAGGCAGTGCGGGAGAAAAAGGTGCGCTCGCCCGCCGGCGCCCGCCGGGGGAAAAAGGCCGGGGCCAATGATAAAGGGACGCGAGGAGCGGCCGCGCGCGCGGATTGGATGATAAAATCGGCCGCGGCTCAAAAGATACTGCTGAAAGAGATAAGAAAGTGCAAGCCAAGCCGCGCGTCCGTGCCGGGACTGGGGAAAACGATTAGCGACTGCGGGACGAGAGAGAATTTGTAAAGGCCCGCCGAGGCGGAAACATTTGTCAACTGGAAATCGCCACTTTTTCCCCGTTCGATCTTTCAAGGAGGTTCGAGAGAAAAAAAAATACCGAGTCACGCGGCGACTTTTCACGCGGCGATATTTAATTTATAAATTTTGAGCGCGAGCCGTGCGATTGTCCGGCGAGTGCTGGGGAAATTTGCCACTATAACCTGTATAGGAGCGATGAAAAATCCCCGGCGTGTTATTGAATAATTCGACGAAAGCTCCGTCCAAATAGAATCATATTTACTTGGTCATGCCAATCGATACGCCTTTTCGTGCTGCGCTCAAAATCATTCCTGCCATATCACATTGAATTTTTCATTTGACCGAGTGAAAAAACATCCCGTCGGCGCAATAAAAATTTCAAAGGGAACTGTCTGCTTTCTTGCTTTCTTTGCTCTATCAATCACCGCGTTTTCCATCTTAATTCTGCTAGGCATCCGAAGATAATAGGAAAATCGCGCGGAAGCGGCGCATAAAGGAGGGCAAAACAAGCGACAGGAGGATCGACACCGAGGAGATTGAAATCGAGCGCAACGGCACGGACGAGCGAAAAAAACGAGTAGAAGAAAGGAAAGAAGAGCGAGACAAAGGAGCGGCGAGATGGCGAGCTTATGTATAATAGAAATATCGCCGGGAAGACGACGCTCCGGCGTCGCGGTGGCTCGCGAGAATGAACATGACACCGCAGGATATTAAAATATTAGCGCTCGCTCGGCCTCATTTCCCTCCTTTTTCCCGGGGGCGCGCACCGGCTGCGATATTGTGTACCTGCCAGAAAAACGTGACTCGCTTTTTCGGCGCGGGGAAGAGCCTCCTTCGTCGTCCGCCCACCGCGGAAAGGCTGCTCGCACGCGGGGGATGAAAAATGGGCGACGCGCGGCCTCCTCGATTACCGGGCCGACGTATTAATGGCCTGTCAGGCGATGTATTATCGCCCGTTTACCCCCGCTCGAAAAAATGTGTAAGCGCCGTTTGCGCCCTTTTCCCGCGGTTGGCCGACGAAAAAAGCGACCCCGCCACGACGTCACCGATCCCTTACCAGTGCCACTTTAGGCTTGTCGTTTGAATTTCAATTCCACTGCCTCCCAAGAAGCCGCGCGGCTATTTCACAGTCGCTGCTCTCATTGTCAGAGCTCCTCCGCTTCGATTTGCCTGTTTGCCTCAATATATTCCTCGATTCCGGGGTCTCGAGAAAAGAGCCCTTTTAGGTTCAATTCCTTGTGTAAGCGTTTGACGATGTCTCGAGAATATCTAATTTACTTTCGAGTTTTCTAAAAATTTACACACGAGAAATAAATGCTCGATTTAAAATAATTTTCGTTTAAATTACAATATATTTTAACAAACGTGAATCCCGTAAAAGTTGTAATAAGTAGAATAAATTTACTGAAATTTCATGAATTTCACGTTGAGTTCGTTCGATACAATTGCGCGTAATGCGAAATAGCTCTTCCGTGTAGCGCAAGAATTATTTTAACAATTTTCGCTCAACAAGGCAAAATTCATTGTTTCAAAACAACCAGTAGCGAGAATTTTCCCGGCGAAGCGCGAAAACAATTTAGAGGGCGCCATTAGGAAATTCACTCAGCACGAGCCGCGGAAATTACAGCTATCGAGTTTCAAAGAGCGAGCGCGCCGCGAGTCACGTATCGCGTATAATTCGCAAAAAGCGAGGTGCGCGCGCGGCGCGTCTCGAAATCGTACGTGCTCGCCCGAAAAAAGGAGGAGCCGTGCGCGCTCGCGAGGAGGAGGGAAAAGGGACAGGGGCTCATTACTCGCGCTCGCGCGAGTTTACGAGACGCCGAGGAAATCTAGCCGGTCAGCGGCGAAGCTGCGATTTCCCGCGGCACTCCGTATATACGCGGGAGGAGAAAAGCGAGGCGCGTTTACGACTGCGCGGCCAATAGGCTGCGATTCGCCTCGTTTATTGTCTTCCATCCCCGTGAGTCACGCGCGATGCTTCCCTTCAACTGCCGCGATTTAGCGCTCGCTTTCCAAATAGATTTTACGGCGAGCCGGAGTTTGTTTTAACAATTTTTTAAACGAGTCGTTCGAAGATGGATCTAACGCCTCGCTTTTACAGTGCAACTCATTTTCCACTTTAATGCAGAGTAAACGAAGAGTAATGGCAGTTTGAATTCTTTTGATTTATAAGCCGCGCAATCGAAATGAAAGTTTAATTTCAATTACGCGACTGAAATTGAAAAAGACCACTTTAAACGCTCAAAGTTGAAAAGTAAGATATATCGACGGCGTTCGTATTAATGAGCGGGGGAAAAGCCCGAGTTTTCCCGGCGTAATCCGGCGCGCGAAGAAAAATCGTGCTCGATCCCCCGTCCCGCGGCCGAAGAATGAATAATACCCGATGAAACCGAAGTGTAACGGCATCCTCGGGCGCACCTCTCCTCGCGCGGCAAGTCGTCCCGGGGCGCGGCGAATAACCCGCGGGAGAAAGATAAATGTCGCGGCTCGCGCGAGCGGGAAGGTGGGCCGTCGGGGGAGCTCCTTGCCTCCCCCCGCGCGGCGGAATGCGACTTGGGTCGCCTTGATTGCGAGGGCGAGGGCGTTTCCAGCGGGCTGAAAAATGAGGCGCTGCTACGGCGACGTGCGCCGCGAGGAGGGACGATTTATCATCGGCGCTGCGACGACTACCGAGCGCCTCGACGAAACTTGCGAATTCGCGGTCGCCCGGAACTGCTGCCGGAGACCCGGGGATATGAGCCGAGCTGCCAGCCAAGGACCCGCGAGGCTGCCTCTCGCACCGGCAACTTTCCTCCTCGTTCACGGGTATTACCTACAACTTCCTCGCACTTCATTTCCGATATTGCGCATTTAATCTTTCATGGTAAATCAGAGAATAGTAATACATTTTATTTTTAAAGTTGTTGTTAATTTTTAAAATCTGTACAACAAAAGAAGCTTTCGTGAGAAAAAGAATTAAAAAAACAGATTTCTCGAAAATATAAAAAATGCATCGTGCATCTTTACTCTTTTTATCCAGTGCAAGAAAATATTTTCTTTAGAAAATTCAATACTTTGCGTTCAGATTAAATACCTCTCATTGTACATACAGCCTAGCGTAAAAAAATCCTGATTAAAGATAAAGTCGACGAGAGCGAAGTTAGCATTGAGAGTAGAACAACCGCAGTCAGCGGCGCGCGACGCCGATAGCGCCCCGGCGGCTCTTTGGCGGGTGCGTCCTATCGCCCGGCGACTCCATTCACACTTTTTAATTAATCAAACTCGCGCCTCCGTCGAAAATTGAAGCTGGCGCGACGCGACGCTTCGGCGGCTCCGACATAAAAGGAGCCGAAAAAGGAGGGTCGATCGACAAAGCCGCACGTGCGGGCTCAATCCCGCGCCCGGCGCTGAAATGTCGCGATACGCATCCCGAAGTGTCCGGGGCTGGCGCACTATCCGAACGCGATCCTCGCCTTTGAAAGCCGAGCTGCGTCGCATGTCCCGTTCGATGTTCGCGCGAAGATGTTGCACAGTCCGTGGATGCAATTGGCACCGCTTACTAACTTAAGTTAACCTCTTGCGCTTCGTATTTTGTACAAGCGATGCCCGCTGATTGACGAACTGTCTCGGCTCCTCCTCCCGCGCTTAATGATACTCGCGCTCACTTTGATCCGTCTTATTTTTAGCGCGGCGAGCCCCGCGTCTGTATCAAAGGCGAAAACCTCTCGGACCCGTGGAGCAAGTGTGCACTCGAATGGTACAGCCAGCGTCGGAGGAAAGTGGCCGGGGGATTATTGCTCGTTCGGCGTTTCATCGGGGAAACAAAAACTCGGCGGCGGCGCGTAAAAAGGGGGTTCGGAACGACCGGTCGGATAGACGCGATAGCGGAGGCTGGGCGCGACTCGGAAAAGGGCCGGATGGAGCCGCGGATTAAAAGCTACACACCCCCTGACTTTTCAACTCGCGCTCCCGCATACGCGCGGGCTAATCAATACGGGCACACGCGCCGACTGCGCGTTATCGCGAAAGTCGGCTTTCGCTCTCGCTCTTTCGTGGCGGTGGTGGCGGTGCGGGCGAAAACTCCCCGGCCGCGCCACGTGCTCCGCTAATTGAGGAATTTTCTTCGGAGGCCGGTTTTACGTGTGTACTTTGGCCCGGCCATCTGATTATCTTGGTCGGCAATTAAGGGATTTATGCGTATCTCGCTCGGGCGGCCCACGCTCGTAATGAAGGGTAACGCGAGAGACTACCGCCCGGAGCCCCGATACACCGTCGGGGTGAGCCGCGCCCAATGTGGACATGTGCGAGAGGAGCTTGAATTATTTATTTTCGTTTCATGAGCGCGGGCGCGCCGAGAAAAGCTCCGGGCTTTCATGTTTGTAATCGTTTTAGCGCGTCATGTCACAATTTACTATGCAAATTTCATATTGTACGCGGGCGAGTGTCGAATTTCTGTCTTGTTGATTGTCCTAAAACATTATGACGATAAATTTGATAAATCATTAATTTATTCTCCTGCGTAAACAAGCCGCGCAAAGTAAAGTCTCCTGCTAATCGAATCGCGGCAATTTAGAAAATAAACGATTCTACGTTTGATCCGTCAAAACTGGGTCATTATTTTTGTGTGCGCACCAAGTTGTTTGTAATTAGGTAAAAGTTATTTGTCACTTTAAAACGACAGATCATTAGAACGAGCAGCCCGAGCCATTTCAATACATCATTCGCCGAAAGTTTCTGCCAAAGTTATGGCACGACGCTCGGATGCTCTCCTAGTTAGAGGAACTCACCCCTTGTTTCGTCGTTCATTTTCCATCGCATAAAAAATTCAATTTGTCTCTCACTCTCTCTTCCCCCCGTCAAACGTACACGCCAGTTCAAACTACCGAAAAATAATAACGAGCTCGGTGGAAGTCAAACAAGCGCCAAGCCCGTAGTAACAGTCTTCAAACAACATTAGAAAAAAGCGATCGCTTAAGCCGCTTCTCCCGATTCTGATGGAGTGGCTAAAGTCGAGATTGGCCGGGCGGGAAGAATATGGTGATCCCGTAAAGGCAGGACGAACTCTCGCGGGGCCTTGTCGAAGCCGTCGCATTAATAATTCCAGCCCCTAAACTCCCCGATAAATTAGGCTAACAAACTTCTCCAGGGCCGCCGTCATAATCCCCCAACTTCCTCCCTCTAGGCCTCGCGCGCGCTATCTTACCCGCGCACTAACCCGCGAGTCGCTTCTAAGACAAACTGTTAAGGCAACTAATTCGCATTAAAAAAAGTTTATCTTATCTCGTTGGCATTAGCTCCTTGTCTGCTTGCGATCGTCTTAAAAAATTCTAAAACCGAACTCTCGAAAAAGAGAAATCGATCACCTCCTTTTCTATCCGCTGTCAAGTTACGATGAAAAAATAACGAGATGATACCATTACCATATTACACTTGATATCGGTACAGACAGACATTTTCTCCATAATCGGACGGTTCGCGAAGTCAAGCTTCGCTTTTTTCGCTTAAGCCTCGCCGCGGCGAAGGAGTTCCGTGAACGATGATTCTCAGGGGATGCGCGCGAGAAAACTGGAGGCGAAAAATTTTCCGGCGGAAGGAACGAAAAGGAATATGGCAGTTCGACAGGATGCGAGGCTATTTACGCGAAAAACTTACGCGCTCGAGATCGGAAGGATTTTCCCGGCTGCGGGCTAAGATGGAGCGGTAAATAATGTTTTACGGTTTTAAGTTAGTATTTCAAAGTTCGCGCGATTCGAATAAAACTTTTCTCGGTATACAGCGTCTACGTATCGAAACTAGAATCATGATATATCTCTTAAATTATGTAAAGAATATTTTTGAATACGTGCATTTTTTTAAGTAGACTATTTTTATTTTTCTTTGCTTTTACTCTGAATAAATTGGTGAAACGTCGAGGAATTTTAGATCAATCAGTAGGTTAATATGCTGTATAAACTAAGCGAAACTCCAGGCATAAAGCAAGGAGAGATAGATGGGCGAAGTATCGCTGTATCGGCTTATTGGAGAATCTCGCGAAGCGAGACGTAACCAGCGCAGTATTCCTCGGGATTTTATGGCCGCTTCCGCGAGTGTCGGTCGGGCGCCGCGCGGCAGTATGACATTTTGCATTTATGAAAACACAAGCCGTAAAAGAGAGGAAAAAGCTGTTTTCATTCGCTCGAAATGCCACCCCCGCCGGCCTCTCGCCCATCTCCGCGTCCGCGACGAATAAGGGATAAAAGGGTTTTTTTCCCTCGGCGGAAGCGGACGCGACGCGCCGCACTACTTTTATGAGTGTCGCGCACGCCGAGACGCGGATAACTATCTCGTAATATGCGGAGATTACGTCGTGGAAGTTAAGAAAGTAAAAATCGGGTCACGCGCACGCCGGCGTCGGGGCGGCGCTTTTACGCGTCTCCGTCCGCCCCCTGCCCTCCGACCTTCGTTTACAGCTTACGCGGCTTCGTCCTTTTTTCGATTTAGTGACTCTTGAACCCCGGGAAACAATTTTACCGTCTACTCGAGCATTAAAAAGGAGCTGAAACTCGTTTTCTTAGGATTTTTGAAACGATAAAATTTTATGGGCCGAATAATGAAAGGGGAAGCAAACAGTTAATGCGAGTTTGAATAAGGAATTTTAAATGGACCCTGCGTTTTCTTCGAATGACGTTACATTTGTTTAAAACAAAGTGGTTTTCACTAGATACTCGAGATTTGCGAGTAAGTAGTTCAAGTTATGAGACCTAGAGATTCTACATATTCATAAACCACTTCTAAATATCTGGATATATGTTGTAACTCAAGCCTGTTAAAAATTAGAATATTACGCAATCGGAGGGATGCTCCGAAGCCATATAGATATGGCATCAAAATGACGATTTTTGCTCTTAGTTCTGAGAGGAGCTTTCCTCCTTTGGCGAGCCTACGCGCGGGAAGCCTTCATATAATTAGTTATCGGTAGCCTGCAAGTCAAAGTCATTTCAAAGGCCTTTCGGATCCTCCCCATTCAAGCAGGCCAAGCGACGACGACGACGACGACGTCGGCTCCTGCGCGAAGCACCAAGCGTGACATATCCGATTAGGAAACGATAATAACGCCGCGGCGAAAATCGCCCGGCGAGGCCCCCGCTCGCAGACAGGCAAATGGCTTCGCGCGAACAATCGTCCGAGATTTTTGTCGTAATTAAGCCGCGCGGCTCGGCTCGCCCCTCTCCGCTGGTGCGCGCGCGCGGGAACAATGCCGGATTTCGCGCATTGTTACGGGCAGCGAGACGCCGAGGGCCTTATCGCCGCTCCGGCAGCCTCCTCCACCCCCGCCGCTCGCTCCGTAAGCCCGAGAGGCGCACGCGCTAAATGCCGCTAAATGCCGCTTTGTTGCCTGTCGCGGTTAATCACTGTCTAAATAGCCCAAAGCGCGGCCGCAGTCACTCTCGGCCGCCTCGCCTTTCGTGCGCCTTCTTCACCCCCGCTCGAGGGTATCGGAGCCCGTGTCGCCCGATAATACAGTCCCCGCCGATGACTAATACTGCCTTTCCATCAGCTGCGCATTAATTAGCGCTTTTAGTTTACATTTTCGCGGCTTATTTTGCCTTTGCCGCCTTTTTTAAGGAATCAAACAATAGGCCGGAGTGAAAAGAAATACTAAATTGTGCGGATGGAGGGTGAAAAATTTCTTTGGCCGATCAATTGTTCTGCAGCACAGGGAGGGAAAATAATGGCTTCTTTTGTGGACTCATATACGTTTCACGAATACTCGGTTTACCCCAATTAGCGTAATTTGCATGGCATTGAAAATCTACTGATTAAATTCAAAATATTATCCACGCAATTTGCTTTAAACACCATTCACTGGTTACATTAAGAAAATTTTACAATTAGTTAACTGTGCAAAAACCAAAATAAACATTATGTAAATTTATAATTATGTTTTTGTTTCAGGTAAGCTTCCACTTATCCATATCAAACCTTAAAAAGTCGTAAGTAAGAAAAACTGCATTTTATTTCCAAATTCAAAGGCGAACATTCTTATGCAGGAAAAGCTGAGCTTTTATCAGCTCTCTCTTTAACATCCGACGTTTTACGCCGCGTCGGAATATTTACAACCACCCCGGCCGCCATAAAACTCGCCGGCGAATAATCGAGCGAATCTCTCTTAGCTCGGAGCGACTGGCGCGACGACAAGAGCGAAATTGTAAAGGGATAGTTCTGGGCGGGGTGGTATAGCCCGGCGCAATTTCCCATCGGACCGCAATCGCCATAAGCGCGAGGCGATTTCGATTTTCCGGGGGCCGAGCCGCGTGCAGTTCGGGGGCGCGAAGATGAACGGCTGCGAATCCGTCGAGCCCTCCTTGCCGCGACGGCGCGTCCTTTCAGGAATGCAATTTCGGCCCGCGCGATATATCAGCCCGACCGTTATCGCGCGCCCGCCCGCGCACTGCTTTATTAATCCTGGACGCGCGCGGGGGCCGCGAGCGAGCCGCTCTCCCTGCTAGAATCTCGGAAATTCCACTTTCTTTTTATTGTTAACTTTTTCTCCTCCCCCCCCCTTCCTTTCATTAGTATGTTACTTTATTAAGCCGACCTCCTTTTTTATTATCTTTATATTAATTCACTCTCCCTGGGCGTGGACCGTAGAAACGAATTATTAAGCTCAAGTATTTAATTATAACGAAATGTAACAACATATTGTGTAATAACTTCTGGATAGATTAAAAGTTGCAGCAAGATCCTTACGACCCTAATTAAATAAAAAATCATTTTAATTTTAATGAATGTTATAGTTTTATTGTCGACTGGCATTTTCCACTTCCCGTTGAATCTTACGCGAAAGCCAAGTCGTAAATATACAGTGATTGTTATTGATCTCAACTGAATCGTGTAATATCATCATAAACTTTTGGTAATAACGACACGTGGAACAAAGTTAGTAACTTCTTTATTGGCGAAGCGGTTGCTTCAGGGATCGTTTAGTTCGCTACTGATATCAGCTAAGTTTCATGAGAGATTGTCTTACCTTTTTTCCTTCCTAATAAATTTGCGGCTATTAAAAGACATTTTTCTTTTCCGTTTAACTCAAAGAAACAAAATAAAACTCATTGTTGATTAACAAAATAAAGTAAAAAATGTTACTCGTTCAAATAACGGTTTATATATATATGGGTAAAATAATGATTTCTTAGAAATAATTGGCTCTTTCCAATTAACTTTCTGCTTGGCCATCCGCAAAACGTACGCGTTCTTTTTTACGCTTGTGCACATTGTCCACGCATTAGCTCGCACCTTTTTATCTTTCTTTATGTGCTATTGTTCCTGCACCCGATGAGATTTTTATGTTTAATGGTTCATTGTTTCTTCCTCCCTTTCTACCACCTCTACCTTCGCGTAATGTACAGTACACTTGCCAGCAAATAATCTCTATTAATACACCTTAAAATCTTTATATCTCAAACTTTGCCAAACAATACCCCCGCTATCTTCTGCGTACCGCTAAATACCAATAATTCGAAAGCAGATAGGCCAGAATCCAATTGATACCCCCTCGACGAGCGATTCACTTTATCAACGAAAATAAAGGAAGACAAACGTGCAGCTCGTCCGGTTCCCGCTCCTTCCGCGTTTCTCTTGGCACGGGAGTTCGTCTCGCGGCGCTTCCGCCGCCTCGGCTCGCTCGCACCGTCTCTTTCTCAGCGGCTCGCTCCGTTTCTCCGTCTGGGTCGTGCCTGCGAAGCCCCGGACTTGTCCTTCCGCGCGCGCACTTGTCTCGAGAGCTCGCAATTACGAGCAATCTGACAATTATTGCCGGAGCGAGAGGCCCGGCGATGACGTTGCCCTCCTCCGCCTCTGTTTCGCCGACTCTGCCGAGTCTATATATATACTATATATACGTATATATATACTCGCGGGAAGTGCGCCCTGGCGCTTCGTGATTGTCCTCTGATTGCGAGATAATCCGCGAACCGAGGCGAACGCTCGTCCTCGTACATCTGTACGATTCTTCGATATTCCTGCCGGTGCCGCGCAGATTCTTACCCCCGACTGACGTCGCGAGAAAATAACGCACAGCGGGCTCGTTGGGCAAATTCGTTTCATTGCTTCCGGTTCTGATTGCTTCTTATTTGCCGCACTATTTTCGTTTCTATTATACCAGGGATAATATTTATGGAGCTGTAATGTTATTTATTTACATACCTTCCTTGTACGTTTCATCAACGCAAAGTACTGCGAAAATTATTTACAAGTATTTACTAAACGATTATTGCACTCAATAATTATTGTATTATTAAATATACTGATGATTAATTATTTCAAAGAGGTGAATTGAAAGTAAAGGTAGAATTATCCAATATTTAATTTGGCTTCGCATTGAATGCATTAATTACAACTTCTATCGCCGCATTATTAATCATCGAAATAACACGATAAAACACAAATCCGCAATTCGAGGACGCCGGGAGCTTCAATTATCAATGTAAATTGTAAAATATTTGACGAGCCCGAGAGGGACGCGGAAGTTCATAAAGCCATGAAAAAGAGAGGGAAGAGCAACACAAGCGCGGAGGCGGAGGGGAAGAGGCTCGCAATCAGGGAAATTCGACGAGCGTCTCATTTTAAAAGCCGGCGGTCCCCTCCGCGCGTGCTTTTGACCAGCGGCGCTCATTTGAAAACTCATCGGCGTCCAATTCAAGGCCCGCGCGGGCGCACGCCTCCCAATCCGATTAGACGATAATGAAATCGCCGAGTTAAACTATTCCAACGCGCGTGCTCGTGCACACTCGCCGGTCCGGCGCGGCTCATTGTTTTATAACGGCGGCGGTGGGGTGGCCCGATGCTTCGGCAGTTTTTGCCCCGTCGCCTCTTTAAAGGAGGGAAAAAAAATCGCCCCCGCATCGGCCGCGGGGCTTTAAAACCCTTTCGCGAGCCGAGGGCTCCGACGGCGCTGCACGGCTGACTTATCCACAATCTGGGAGGATTAGGTTTATACAATATTCATAAGCCGCGCCCGACCCCCTCCCCCGCAGCTTTTTCCCCCTCTCGCCCTCGCGTCCGAGCACTTCCTAACTGCTCTCTTCCCTTCCTTTTAACTCCCATGCAAATCCGCACTTACTTTTGCGCGTAAAATTCAAAATATCGCTCGGGTTATGATTCACTTTTTTTTCTACGCTCCTTTCGGAGCTTCATTGTCTTTAGTAGCGTCGCACCCGCCTAGTAATGAACTTAAACTAATAAATATTCAGCATTCTCGCATCGGGGAAAACATTTTATGCGCCATTACGCGGGCAATATCGTTTGTCACGAGAGACAATTTATTAAAAAATATCGGTTCTAAAATACCTTGCGTGACTTTATTAAAAGTCATTTTAATTTAACGATATCTTCATAAACTGTTTATCTTTGCATACATTCGAGCAAAAGTATAAATTTTCAACGAAAAAGAAACTTACGGGCGATCGTTAATTGCCCGATGCATATCGCGCGCACAATTTGCAATTACGATCCGCAAGATACACGGCGCGGAAAAAGGGAGCTAATTTCGCGAGCTTACGCACATCGGCGAAAACTTATTTCGATATTTCAAACTTTCATATTCGAGGCGAGCGCATCTCGAGGAAGCCATGCACGCGAGCCCGATAAAAAGGCAAAAGCAAAGGCCGGCCGGCATGAATTTCGGACGCTCCCCGAGTGCAGGGCTATCCCGCTATACTTTACGACCTCCCGATGGCCGAGGCTCTTCGCCATTACCTCCACCGGCGCGCGAATTTATCTGGGAAACCGGCGGCGCCTCGGCTCGACGTATGCGATCGGTAACCCGAAGCGATATCGCCTTTGGCCGGCCGCGCGGCCTTGCGCGTCAATTAAGCCCGATTTACGCGAGTTCGCCGGCGACTTTTTTCGCCCGGCGCCCGCGCGAACGCTTTTTCACCTTCCCGGCCGCAGCGCCTCAAAACTCGATTATAATTTAATCCCACCTCCCGGGGGATTTACCGTTTCGCTAAGCTTGTACCTCTGCGACCGTATACCCTTGGGAAGCTTCTCGCGCTTCGACTAATTACAATTACTTTTGCCGTCCGATAAGATTGAAAGTCTTCGGCGAAAAGTTTTTTTTTCACATGAAAATTTGCCTTTTTAATTGCACACAGGGGAGGGAGGGAGCGTGGTTTTCTCTTCCAAACTTCGGCCGCGGTAATTGCGCACTTAATTCTGGCGAGCTGTCGAAAGGAAGCATTAAAAACGAATTATATTCGGTAAATTCGCGCAACGCACATTCTCGCGAAAGAGGAAGCGCGGTTCAACGTCCGAGGGAGCCCGGGCTCTTGAAAAAATAAAAAAGAGGGATCCGGCGCGCATTATCAGACTCCCCAAGAATTCCATTAAGGTACAAAAATCCGAGCGACTCGCGCAACATTCCCCGGGCGACGGGACTCTAAAACCCCCGCTTGCGAGATTGTACGAGCGAGGGAATGAGGAGTGTGCGTCTCTCCCTGCGCAACTCGGGGGCAAAAAGGTCGAAGTTTCGCCAAACAAATCAGACGCGCGAGCCCGGTAGCGCATCAGTGGATCGACTCCGGCTGCAGTCAGACACGAGCTCGGCTTAATTACGCGTCCCGATACCCGGCGAAGTGCGCAGCGAGCGGGGGCTTTTGCCGAGCGCGCGGCTGAAAGCGAGTGGCCTGTCGGCGCGCCCTTTCAAAGTGCCCTTTTCCGCGCGCTCGCGCGCGCTATCTGGCGCGGGGCACGCGCGACGCCAGACCCCCGGCGGAGAGAAAAGAGGGAAAGTGAAAAGAAGAGGCCTGAATGGGAGAGCGAGCGGGACGAGCCGCGGAACGCGAAGTAGGAGAAAGGGGGGAAAGGAGCGCGCGGACGTGCACCCGTTTGATGAAAAGCCGTCAATGACGGCGCGAGCTCGCGACCGTTCGCGCCCCCATCGCCTCTCTTTTTACTCCACCGGCGCGTACGCGCCACATGGCAACGCGGCTTTTTTTTCGCGCAAAGAGACGCGCAACGCGTTTCGAGTTCGAAATAATTTTTCGAAGTTATTTTTGGGATTGGGAGGGGTGAGAAAATAATAAAATACCCCTTTGTGAGATACACGCGGTAACCAATAGCGGTATCTAAAAGTTCGACAGGCGGTGGACGAAAAGCGAACTATTTTTTTGCGGAGATGCGTGCTCGAGTTATTGATTGAAATCGCGGCGCGAGTTGAAAGTATCCATCGCACAATGGAGTCAAAAGCGAAAATCGGAAGTCGACAATCGGAGCATTAACAATTACTCGGGCGAGCTTTTTTCTATAACGCTAAGCGGTAAATAAGTTGAAATTTTCATTGTGACGGTAAATAACGGCGGCGAATCCAATTCCCCGCAATTACGTCGTAAAAATATAATGACGCGATTCGATTTTCCGCGGGCGGTTGGCTTCGTCAGCCGCGGGAGATAACAAAGAGCCGAGAGAGGAAGAGACGTGGAACTGCGGAGGAAGAGCGGGATGCGCACGAGCGAGCCATTGTGTTTCGATTACGTCGGAGCGCAGTGCGCCAAGGCTCTGTCTTTCCTCCTTCGCTGTCACTCTGCGCTCTGAATGCGCGTTAAAGTCACGACGCGGTGCTGCCTCGATCCCGCACGCTTTGCTTGTCGATTATTCTTACTTTCCTCATCTTTTCACGAGGGATTATTATAGCTAAGGAAAATTGCGCGGACACATTTTTTTCATTATCAGCGTAATCTACTGATATGCGATCATATTAAGAGCAGAGTAGTGTTTACAATGAAGTATAGCGAATAAAGTAGCACTTATAAAGAAATGTATTTGTAATGAAATATGTACACGCTTATATACACAGTTTAATGTACTAAGAGTGTACACTGTTGATTATCATCTCGCAGCGTGTTTTTTACAACTTTATATTTCATCCTTTGTTGAAGATTATCTCGGAGTCATAAGCTTCAGCGTGAATCACATTCTTTCGGGGCCGTATTTCTCTTTTATTTTGATATATAGAAGCGAAAAAAAGGAGGACCGCGAGGCGGACGTAAAAAGGTGATATACGGGACACACACAGTGGCGGAGCTACAAATGAATGATGCGCACCGAGTCTTCTCTCTCTTGTATTAGTGCTTTCAGCGTGCAGCGCCTGCCAAATCGCCGAGTCACAATGGACCATTTGTACGTTCCGCGAAATGACGATTGAATAGCTGCCGTAAAGACGAACAACTGCAGCGAGGAAGACGGCCGACACCGCGGGGCTGCACTCCGCGGCGCAACGGCCTTTTCAGATGTTAATTTCGCCGGGGCAACGGACCGGCCGCCGCCTCCGTCGAAATCCCTTCGACTCCGGATAACGAATGTGCCCGTCCGGAGTTTCGCTTATCTCGCGCGAGCGGCCCTCCGAATCGCGCGGGCAGGATAAAAATGTAACGATTGAAATGGACCGGCCAGCCACGGACTCGGACAAATATTTACTAACTCCGCCGGTGGATTTATTTCATTTGCTCGATGCCCCAGTGCCGATTTACATTTCGGTTCATAAATGTTGATTTTTCGTGTTAATATAGCCGAGAATTGTTGTTGATAGTTTGTTCGCCTGACGGCGCAAATAAATTGCCGAAGGGAAATTTTCCAATATTTGGCGAAACTTGTTTCGTCGCAAAAAAATCTAGTTCGCAGGGAAGAGCATCGTTAAACGAGAAAAATAGGCGACGCGCTCGCCCGGCTGATTCGCGCGAGGCAATTAGCAGAATTTTCGGGAAAAAATTTGCACCCCGAGCTTTTTGCGCGATTAGCCGAACGAACGCCGCACCTGGAAGGCACGTGACGCGCGCCCGGCTAATAGCCTAACGAGCTGCCGTACTTCGCAGCGGGTATTCCTCAACGTCAAAATACACTTTCGCCGGCGAGTCGTGCAGCGCGCCAAAGTAAACGTCTTACCCGCGAACTTCTCGGAAGGAAGGCGTCCGCCCGTGGAAGATCGCGACTTGGCTGTATTACTTGCTCCGCCTGCTGATGGACCCGCGAAATTCGACACCGGGACGAATTCGATGCACAGTGCGGGCTTTGTGTGCAGCTTCATCGCGTTGAATGGAGGAAGAGTTAATTAAGGAGCCGTGATACTACCATCAAAATAACTCTATTTTACTTAGATAATAAGGTTCGGAGCAACAAACGTAAGTCAAAGAGGTCCGGCGGCCCTGTCACGTGCGTTTCGCGCACTGGGCGCTTTCGCTTTCCTCCGCTTGTGGAATTCCCATTAAGATTTATATAGCCTCGGCCGGGGTCGTCCCGCGCGGCGGCTCGTCATCGGCGCGGCCCTGCAACAATAAACCGCTCGGCGGCGCGTGGCGCCCGGTGGCATCTCCGCGCGTACGCGGAAAGCGTCCTCTTTGTAGTTGCGCGGATGAAAGCGACGCCAACTATTTCCAAACGGCCGCGGCGGCGAGGCCGAAATTTAGATCTCCGGCCCTTTTTCCCCGGCCGCGCGGGGGCTCTTCCCCCTTCCCGGGACGGAAGCGATGCGTTTCGCAAACTCGGTAATGCAAACACGCGAGCGCGGCGCTTCAGCGAAACGCTCGCGCGAGCGGCCGCTACTCGCATCGGGACGGAAATAGATGAATTTATGATTATTGGCCTGCTAGTAGTGGCGCAACTTAAACAGATGACTCGCCGCTTCTTTTTTGCGCGCTCGTTAATGTCGCGGGACGTTCGGCCGACGTTTAACGAAGTGTTAACTGGAAAATTATGAAATTAATAGTTAGCGCCTACAAGCAGTAATCGCGTCCGAATCAGCTGGGACATTTATTTTTGAGTTAACTGCCTGCGCTGGAATTTGTCCGTACTTGCGGCTATAAAAGTCCGAGTGATTTTAATAAGAACCACTTTTCTACTTTGTAATAACTCCAAATGATTTAATGGCTGAAAAGGAACGACACGCTCGAGCGCTAAAAAGCTCGAAGTAGCTGGACTATTTCCCCGTTAAGGAGCGGAGAAAGGAAAGGAGAAAACATCAAAGCTTTAATAGCCAGTGCATTTAGAGCGTTGCTCGTGCGCAAAAATCGAAAACAATCGCTGCGTAGTACAGCGGCGGTCGAAAAGTTTAAATGGACCACCCCGGCGGTCCAAGACAATGTCCCTTTGAATGGGCGCGCGGGGCATACACAGCGTCGACGGAATTACGCCTGCAACAAGAGCAAACGCGTATACTCCTCGCGAATAGACGGCCGCGACCTTTGGCGCGCTCTTCCCTCTGCCCGAGCTTTTTTCCTACCAGCGGTTGGCGAATCGCTATTTTCGTATCGGATGACACAATGCGGAGGGATCCCGGTGCAGCCAGCCGGAACGACGTCCCTTTTTCTGTATAACCCGCGCGCGCACTTTTTCTTCCCCGACGCGGCGACGACACGCGTTTTTTCTCCGCGAAAACGCGTCGAAATCGACGTTAACGCCTCCGTGCGAACTGGCAGGCGAGGTGCTGTCGCCGTCGAGCGACTCGTTCGCTTTTTTTTTCTACAAACGCGAAGGGTTCGCGCGACGAGAATAGCCCATCGGCGTCGCTCCTCTCCCATTTCGCCCGAGAGCTGCCTTTTTATTTTCGGCTCGTCCTATTAGCATCAGCAGTCGGAGGGAAAGAAACACGGAGCTCACTTTCGATCCGATCCGCTTGAAATAGACCAGCGCCGACGTCCTTGTCTTTTTGCTAGATTATTGGCGATAGGGTGCTCCGTGGAGGCGATCGCTTCCACTGAAAGTGACGCAAATACCCGGGACGAATTAAAATCGAAGAAATTCGCAGACCGGCGCGGCGAGTAGATTCAAAGTCGCTCGCGCCTTATCAGCGCGTTAAGTAAAATACTGGATATTCACGGTTTACGAGTTTATTTTTGACAAAGTACGAGGGCGTTATCTCGGCGCTGGGAGATTTAATACGAGAGTCGCTATCGCAGAGGAGGGCACTTATCCTCGAACGAGGATCTCACCAGATAGGCGTGGGGAGACGCAACTCGCCTCGGAATTTACATATTCATGTAAAGCCACTCAATCAGCGCCGGTGGACGCGCGCAATTTCGAATCTTAATTCGCGATCGAGCTCGCGGACCGAGGGACTCGCGGACGCGGCGATAAAACTCGGCGAAGGCCGCGCGGCGATGGTCGATTTATAAGCCGTGGAATCTCGGCGCGCGATAAGCGCATGAATTTTGCGAAGCCGGGGAAAAAGCGTACGACGCGCGGCGCCCGCCGAATTGAGATAATCCGCGCAGCTCCTTGTCGGAATGCGAATCGAGAGATAATGAGGGCCCGGGAGGACGAGAAACGATTCCGAGTGTGTCTCTTTCGCCTCGATTTGCCCCCACCGCCCGCTGGCCCCGTGCTCTCTCTCTCGCGTACGCGAGCTGTTCCCATCGCGCGGGTCACGACTGAATTCGCTTAAGTACCCGTGGCGGCTTGCTTCGGTCCTCTTTTTTTTCTTCGTTTTGTTATCTTCAATCGAGCCGAACGCCTGCGAGAGCGCGCGCACACGTACGCGCGTAAGCGAGTGTGCACCGCCGCTGATATGCTCCTTAATTAATCAAAACGGTAATCCCATCCTCGTTTGTACTCCTTTAAAATGCCCCGATGAAGTCGTCACGCTTAAACGAGCCTGCGCGAACGCGGATGCCTTAATGAGTTTGCATAAATAATTTAAATGAAGCGTTCCGAGAAAAATGTAGGAGCTGAGTAGCTCTTAGTTCCGGGGGCAATTATTGTACTGTAAATCAGTACAGTAATTCAAATTTCCTCTTCAAGCTTATTATCCTTCATTTAGTAACTGACAAAAATAGCTGTCAACTGAAAATCGTAAGTTCAATTTTTAGAGCACGAGCAAACGACACAAAATCCGCAATAAACCGGGCTACCCGACAGAAATACTTGCGAGTCAGCAAACCGCGTCGAAGACTCCAGCGGGTGACGCGAAATCAACGTTGGAGTTTGAAGCGGGCCGCTGTTGTCTCGCGGCTCGTTAGCGTTCGCCAATTTACCCGGGCGATCGTTACCCCCGGGCAAAAAGGGCGCCCGCGCCAGCGACACCTCGCCACGGCAATTGCAGCAGCCCCTCCTGCGGGGCCAATTTATCTCGCACTCGGTAGTTCGGATAAGAAGCTCTTGGGATTTTGCGCTAAAACAACGTAAAAATCCACCGTCTTGGGAGTGCCGACGCCGCTCGTAAATCGCCCCGGCTTTTTAGTTTGCCGACTTATGTCTTTGCGATATTACCCGGTGATTCATTGGAGGTTGAGCGCGCGATTTCGATGAAACGAAATGCCCCGGCAACGCGAATTACGCGCTGATGTATTGTTACGGCCATTAAGAGTTGGGATTGAATAATACGGCGAACACCGCGCTGCTATTTCATCGCGATCTTTACGACCCGATTTACACGGGTATTACAAGATTATAAGAGTAGTTTGACGACAAATGCGTTATTACTCGATATAACGATGGCATTAATCGCACGGATTAATATGCGGATCGTATTAAATAACTAAAACTGTCAAGTTAATCCATACAGATTTTGCGAATAGCACACACTCACCGTGTACTTAAATTCTTTTCAGCGAATACTCGATAACGACGAAACAAGAAACGCTATGCACTTTCCTCTTTTGAAAACCTTTCCACGAGGTAGTCCTTTTAATCTTGCAATTCATGACGCTGCTTGCGCGCGATCTTCGCGCATCCTTTTCTCGCGAAAAAAGCGTCGCACTCAAAACTCCGCGCTCCAAAGCTCGCATTGGGCGTGTACGTCGCGAGTCCTTGGACAGAATTTCGAAGAACCCACTGAATACGTCGCATTCACTCTCGCGGTAGTTCGCACCCCAGATCTCCCGGTCCCAGCCATCTTCCGGACTGCATCATTTGCGCCCGGTTTATCCTCCGCGATGAAAACGGGCCAAAAGCTTTCCCGGGACTTTATTTTCAAAGTATTTTACAGATTAAAAGTTTTTTCGTGTATACAGCCCGGAAAAGAAACGGCCTTACATTTACGAAATTACATTTTTAACCAGTGCTTTTATACTTAACGTTAAGTAAGTGCCTTTTTTATCCGTGGGCATCACTAATTTCGCGAATAGAGTACAGTTCTTCCTTCCGCGAAGAATACAAAAGATCTGGTCGAGATTTATGATAGGTACATTGAAGTGCTCTTCAAATTGCCATGATGAAGGAAAACAGAAATGTGACCGACATACCCACTTCCCGGAATCCTCGTCTCGAGATTCCGCGGAGTCGCTCTGCAATTCGGGCTTGAAAAACAGATAAGAGAGGCGTGCTTTTATCTTCGGCGCGCATATATTTCTCGAAAGACAGGGCTCTCCGTCGCGGCGAGCCATGACGAAGCTCCGGGGCACGGTATACGAGCCCCGGCATTTTGAAGTAGTCGCGCGTTTTATAACGCGCGTCTCTCGCCTTTTCCAGCGGCCTCCCCCCGCCGCTTCGATTTCGTTAAAAATATCCCCGGCGCCTTTGTGGCCCGCGACGCCCGGCGTTACGCTCCTCTGTGTCCTCCGAGGCGACGACGCGGATGACTTTGATTTCGCGCCGCGGTCAAAGAAATCCGAGCGGCCGCGTCGCTCACCGGCTAATGAAACTGTGTCTGCGCCGAGGAAAAGCCGTCCAGGTGGAGCGATGAATCACGCCGCGGGGAAAATGAATTTTCTTTTCGAATCTTCCTCCCCCCCTTGCCGCGCGGAAAAATGATAGATTAAACGCTCAACTTCTCGGACTCTCTTTGTCGACTTTTGTTCTCGCGATTCCCCGTCTTTTCGCGACGAAATTCCTCTCTACAATGTTTTCCGCTATATCTATATGGAATAGCCGGCGCGACATTGTGCGGGGCGACATCGATTGCCGCGATAAAATAAACGGCGCGGAACGGGGGAAAGGGCCGCTTTTAAGGGGCGAATCGAAGGCGATCACGGCGACGATTACCCGCGATACAACTGGCGGTGGAGCGGGGCAAAAGTGCAAGGCGTAATCGGCTTAGCTCGCGCAATTGCGGCGAGGCGCGCGAGCCTCGCGCGAAGATAAGCCCGCGACGGCCAGGAGGAATAAGTGGCAGGCGAGACGCGTGTAAAGCCGAGCCAGCGGCGCGTAATTGTCCAGAATGAAAGCGGAGGGGCGACGAGTGCACGCGCGAGCGCAGCGTCGGGGATATCTAATGCGAGAATAAAACGAGAGGGCCGCGGAATGCGAGTGTAAAGTTAACGTCTGTTTTATAGGCTGCGTTTTACTTGATAGTGCGGGAGCGAGAAAACAAATTGCACGAAGTTTTTGGAAGACGAGATTGTAAAACTGCAGGTCTGATAAGCCGGAATAATAAAACGCTGAAGTACAAATAATATTGTTATTTTTTTACCTTCCAAACAGAGTTTACTGAAGTAAACCTCGTTAAGATCAATTGGCGAAAATTATTTACCCTCTGTCAAACGTCGACGGAAAATCTATAACCAACATGGAAAATGAAAATGAAACTCCACTGTTTTCGACGTAAAACCGATACACGCCGGTTTGAAAATAGCGCCGGCAAAGCCAAGAATTGCCAGCGACAAAAGCTCAAAGAGGATGCTAGTAAAAGACGCGCAGTATAAGAAAGGAGAGAAATGAAGTGCGAGAAGGAGGGGAGGGAAAAGGCGCCGTGGAGCACTGGGGCAAAGCGAGACGAGCAGACGGCGCGCCTCCTCCTCCTCCGCCGGCGAGGAAGACGAGATAGAAGGCCGGTGGCCCTCGCGGCGGTGAAATAACGACGCGAGAGTGCGCGTGAGCTCCGAGAGCGCGGAGTGCCTTTCTCACCGGCTTGCCTCGCGCCTTCGCCGCGCTGGCCAGAACGCGAAAATCTTGACGACACTCCGGGAATCTCGTGAATGCACACTTTTTCCTCGCGCATACTTGCTTCTTTTCATAGGAGCACTCGCGCAAACTCACCCCCCGCCCACGCTACTCCGGCTACTCTTTTTGGCGCGTCAATGCTTTTTTTACTTCGTTGAATATTGAAAATTCTAATGTAGGTCGGGAATTCGCGCGGATTCTCCGATCTACTGGCGAAAGGGCTGCCGCGCGATGCCAAGAATTATTCAAATACTGTGTCGCTTCGGAAATGCTGTTTGTATCTTACAAGATTCAACCAAATAGAGTAACGTAAGATTCACATTTTTCGCGCTTTCTCTCACTTTATCATGCAAAATCAGAATTTTTAAATTTAGAAGAACAAAAACAATTTGGTTTTAGTGAAGCAAATTCATTCCTTCTCTCGAGGTATAAAAAAGTCGAGCATTCAATTCAACACCGGACATGAATTAAGAGCGACACACTTTCGGCATTAGCATGCGCGCGTCTCGCCTCATTTTTCATCCCCCGGCATTTTCCCCTCGCAGGCGTTCCTTTCAATTCAACGTGTACTCGCGACATCAAGTTTAAAAAAAAAAAAGCGCGAGCAAACGAGCGGTGGGGAAAGATCAATCCGAAGAGATTTTAAGAGCGCGGCCGCGCGCCATTAGCGAGGAGCTCGGGCGCGTGTCGCTGACGTACGCCGGTAGCCACGACAATGTCCTGGCCTCGGCGGAAGGCGATCGCCGAGCCGGAAGTCAATCCCCGATTGACGGACTCCGACAGTCGCACGCTCCCTTCGGGGCCGACAATGCCCGCCCGGCCGCACAATAGATGGGAAAAAGAGAGCGCGCGGCTCGCGACGTGTACACCGCGAGCCTCTCCCGGCCGTAATTGAGTTTCCCGCCGCGGAGCCCTCCTGACTTATCATCCGTGACGCCGCGCGGCTCCAGCTCCCCTCCGGGCTCTTTGTGGCCTTTTTCTGCGGTTTCACCTCTCGCCTTTATCCCGCCCTTCGCTTTTTTTCTTCTTTTTAAAAGTCCCGACCCGCGTTTAGGCCCCCCTTAATTGATTTGTCACGATTGCGTAATCCCGTGGATGTACACGCGAGCAGTGAAATTTGAAAAAACAAAATCGGAGGAAAAAAAGTGTCGTGATTGATTGCGCGCCCGACGTGCAGTGCGTCGCTCTCGTTCGAAAAAATTTGTGAAAAAAATTTATACCCCGGCGCGCGAATCGCGCGCAGCTAAATATAAGAGCGTCGTAAATCCGCGGCGGCGGCCGTAACTCATTTTTGAGCGAGAGCGCCGTGGCGGGGCTCGAAAAATCGAAGCGAGGCGCTGAAAAGCCGAGCCCGAGGTCCCCGAAGGTGAGCGGACCACACTCGAAGAAGCCCCGTGCGCTCGCGAGGAAAGCCGTCGTAAATCCGCGCGGCCCTCGCGAGTCGCGCATTTTTTTATGCGCCGCGTGGAATGACTATATTTAACCGAGGGAACGAGAGCATTAAATCGAGCAGCGAGCGAACGTCATTTCTCCATCTAAGGTGGGGTGACTAATCCGCGAAATTCGTAAGGCGAAGATGCTTTCGTACTGGCTAGTAATCGCGAAAATGCAGCTGTAAATACTTGCGTCTAATAACGCGCCAATCGGCCGCGATCGCGGCTATTGGCGCGCGAAAACCTGCTTTACTTCATTTCTTCGACTCGGCGTACCAGGCCCGGTCGTACATTTCCTTTTGGCGTGTACGCTGCGCTCGTCTACCGGCCGATGTAAATCACTCGCTTGTCCAACTGTTACGGGGATTATGATGTTTTGCAACAATAACGCGCGCACAATGCTCGAGTCTCGTTTTGCAAAGTGCCTTGCAAAGTCCATAAGCAAAGAGTTATGTGTTTATCTCAATGTTTCAATTAAAAACTTGAAATTGAAAATGAGCGAATATAATTTTGCACGCGCTAATTAATATACGTAATCTTTTAATTAACACTTGACTTTATAAAGTAGGAAAGACTAAATGAATAAATTTATCTAATCAATTTTAATTTGATAAGCATTTTATCTTTCATAGAAAAAATTACATGTAAACCTAATTAATTATATAATTAAATTAAATAATTTTTCAATGGTTTTTGTAGTAACGTTGCAGTGGTGTTAAAATGTTTTAATATTACATCGAACAGATCCGAAATCACACCCAAAAGCAGAAAAAGAGGGTTGGAAGTTTTGTAAAATATGTACCCCCAAGTCTCCTCTCCAAAAGCAATGATTCTAAAATGATAAAAAGGGGGTATAAAATAAACCTTAAGGTGAATTTAACATACGAAAATTAATTGACAAAAATAATTACCTTTAAATATGACAGAATGAACATTGCATCTTCTGAATACGTAACTCCGTCATCGAATACAAAAGGTCTCCTAATTTCCTCATCATGCAAATAATTTTGTTTCATAGATTGGTAGGCAGTTTTTAAAGCCATTACTTCTGATATCACTGTATCCATTTCGTCGACCTGTAAAGAAAAAAAAAATAATATTTAACTATTTAACAAGTTGCTGTAACTTGTACATTAAATTTGATTTAAATATTTTTCTATTTAATTATTCTTTTGCTCACTGGAACTATTCCTAATAAGCATGACTTCAATTTACTCGGATATTGAATCTTAGTGTAGAGCCATTCCTCATCATTTTCACGTTTTTCTTTTAAACCTAATGATTTGCTACTGATTAAATCGTATATAAATCGAGACATGTCTGTTCCATACACCCCATAATGATATTCTCTAAAAATATATAAAAGAAGTTTAATTATTTAGTCATTTAATAAACGCAGTAATATCAAAATCATCATTTTACTTACTTGTGTAAATATGGAGATACTATTAAGTTCATTTGAAGATACGCTCTCAAAACTGTATACATTAAGAAAATAAATAAAGTTAACACTTAAAAAGTTTTGAGAAATTTTATAATATTTTAATAATTTTAATAAATAGTTCATCAAACATACGTAAGCGATTTTGAGGTTTACTTAAATCATTTATGTTGAAAGGTAATTTTTCAGGAGATCTATAAAATAATTAGATTTTCTTATTTATCGTCAAATTGTGTACAATGACCAATGGTTCCAAACTTACCCGTAGTTATTTATAAATCTACTTTCTGCCATATGCACGCTTTGATGATAATTGATAATATCTTTAAAATAATTATGCGTCACATTAAACTGTAAAATAGTTTTAATATATTAATCATAAATATTTATATTTTAGACCTTTTAGCTAATACTTACATCCTCATAAAAATTATCAACATTTGAAGAGTAGGTTTGATTATGCATTATTGATGTAGTTATATCGTACAGATAAGATGTCAGCATAATTTTTTCGGATTCACTTAAATGTTGTGAAATAAAAATGTCGACGTCTATGGTTTTCACAATGTGGTACAAAATGGTTTTGGCTGTGTCTAATATATATTGCTATAAATCCATTATTAAATATTAACTCAAAAATATTTAAAATTTATAATGTACAATAAATTTTGATGTATATTGACTAAAAATATCTTACAATATCAGTACTCTCTTCAAGAGATTGAAGAAGTACCTGAGAAGCTCCATATAATTTAATTTGTTGCATACAACTGGAATTTCTGAAATTTTTGTTAATGTACAAAATTATAATACTAAACTACTTTACATTAAGCCAAGGTAGATTAGTTAACTCACTTGTCTAGAGCATGCAACTGACTGTAGGCATTAAAGTTAACGTAGTTTAAATTATTAATTGTCCATTTTATAGCGATAAAGGATGCTGTATTAAATTTGAATTATAAACTTGATCACATTTTGTAATATTATTATATTCACGTTTTTATTTACCCATATGATTTCCAGCTCTCGAGAATAATCGTAGAAGTCTTTCCAATTCTTGAAAATATTCTTTGTTTTTTACAATTATATGTTCTGTAACAACATTGTGATGTTGAGCAAAAGAATGAAATATTTCATACCAGGAAATCTAGAATTTAAAGAGTATTCTAAATTCTTATAAATACGACGTATTGTAATAACTATTTTTATAGTTACCTCAGAAAATTGAGTTCCTTGACCACCATTTCCTTGTAAATAATAAACATACCACTCTGGTATAGTCATCGTATCCAACGTAGATTTTTTAGGATTTGCCTAAAACCATTTGATTTTATATTAATCTATTGTTTTGACGCTTTAAACGCCAGGGCAATAATTATTAAACTAAACCTCATTTAAAGCAGTAAAGAACTGCATAGCCAACTGAAATATTTTTTTGTGGTTTGAATGTAGCTTTAACGCGTCCATCACTTTTGACAATGATTCGAAAGAATCAACTAATTCAATACTGGACGGTGGTTCCAACTAGAAAGTGTATTACGGTTAATAATATAATTTAAAAATAAGGGAACTGTTATACCTTACCAACAACATTTTCTCCTTCGTTTGATCATTTTCAGTTACAGCGATATTAAAAAATGTATAACCGAAACCCAGGGATTCTAATTTTTTGTCTATCTTTTGCCACGACTTATGCGATGCATTTTCAATAATACTGCTGAAAGCGTAATCTGTTATGCTCTGGGATCTTAGAATATTAGGTTTTTCTATCAATGTTAAACAATCTTGATACAATTGTTTTTCTATAATTAATGATTTAGAATCTGTGTTTAGCACGGGTTTCGCCAAAAGATCTACAAAAGAAAACATGATTATTGAAAAGTTAATAAGATGGCATTTTAATTTTAATTTTCTCGATGTAATACTTTTTACTTCGTTTTTGAGAAGTAGCAATTGATTTTTTAAGGGACCAAGTACTAAATCCCATTCAGTTGGCCGATGGGATTCTATGAAGGACCAATCACAAGCAGCTTCATAAGGGTAACTGCACATATCCGATGATGGAACATGAAGGTTGTCTACAATTTTTCTTTCTACATAAAAAAGTTAACTATTAAACATAACCACAAGTGGATAAAATTAAATATAGAAATATCTTTACTTAAAAATTGCAAAGATGCCTCTTCGTCTACAAATTGATTCCCAGTAGAATTCTTTGACAATCCAGATATAATCATTCCGAGAATATCAAACGGTTTTAAAATATCTTTTAAATTAATCATTGATGAATGTTCGTGCTCTATGCCAGTAGCACTGACGTAAGTAATCACCCAAATACTGTAAAAAAAAAGTGCATTTTTTATTGAGCATAAAGTAAGCAGTGAAGCAAATGATGTCATTACAATTTTTTGTACTTACTATAATATTTGCTGCCACATTCTTGAGCTCGCTATGACACTTCAATGTTAACTAAATATCTAACTCGCTCATCTTTCCGTATAATAAATACTAGCCAGCCGGAAAACGATAACAGCAATCTTCACCAAAGCGTTATCTCAGCCAGGGAAATACGTTAACTAACAAGCAGGAAACTGATCTTGTCAGTGCCATCCTTAATTTACGCAAAGATTTTTTCTCATCTCATAATTAACGCAGCTAAGTATAATGTACAGAAAATTACTGTCCAAATTTACTTATTATAGAATCATTGATTTGCTAAAATCAAACTGAACTTAGATAATTTTCTAAATAGTCCACCATTGGTCTACGTGAATACGAAAGTACATCTGGCAAGCTCTGATATCGTAATGGTATCTCGACCGCTGGTCAGGCATAGCAATTGATCGAGATCCTTAATAAGTGTGGTCTTTATGCTCGGGGTTATACCGTTTACGGAAAGTCCAGGGAATATCAGAGCGCGTCGTCGAGCCGCCGGCACCGTCAGGGGGAAATGAAGATGACGACGAAAGTGCGATGATGATGATTAAACTTGTAATGGCGATGATAGCGAGTTACGAGCGGCCACGCCGCGTGTGGCTAGTCGGCCTCGCGGCCAGCGTGCCTCGTGCGTGCTCTTTTATGCGTTTATTTCTGCGCGCTCGTAATGCACTCCATTTATCTCGGTTCTGAGTTTGTTTTCTCGCCGGAGTATTCCATTTTCCAGAGCGAAGTCTCATCGGATTTGCCACGCTGCAGAACTATTTGAACGCACTTAATTATTGTAACTTCACGATTTTTGAAAATTTTAAGATAAAGATCATCGTAAGAAAACGGTGAATACTTACCACATTAATATTTTTAATTTTTGTAATTACGATTGGAATTTCGAGATGTTCTGTAGGTTTCGATTCGAATGAGTCAGCTCTGACCTACATTACTAAAATCAAAATCGCTGGAGGCGATCGCAATTACTTAGTCTCGAAAACAGTTATCTTAATAATGATTAATAAATCCCCCAAGCTTCAATATATTAATTCCTCGTCCGGTGCGCACGCAGGTCGTCCTCGGATATGTGCATATAAGTTGCACGTCTCCCGCAAAAGTTTGCGTGCGCACTTGCTGGAGGGACAAAATTATAAGTTCACCGGGGAACGAGGAGAGGGGGAGAAGAGCGGGCTCGAAAGAAGAAGCGGGCCTGATTCATTCGAGACGTCGCGGCGCGCAAATTACGAGCGTCGTTACTCCGATAAGTGTGAGCCCGGACGCGAGCGCTTGATTAAGGAGGGACTCGATCGCCGAGGAGTTTTGCGCGCCGGCGAAACCGACTGCCAAAGTGAGCGAGCGCTCGTAATGACCATCGGGCACCGAGTATATGCGCGGGGATAAAACGTCGACGACGACGCGGTGGATATACGGTGCGATAGAAATAGCGCGGGAGACGCACCATAAACCGCTTGCAGAGGAGACTCGTCAAATTGTAATTGCGCGAGGTCTTCTTCATTCGCGCGAGCGCGTAAATCTATAACGGCACCGGTGACTAATGGCGCCGAGGTCCATACGCGAAATATTCATCGTAAACCGGCGTACATCTCGATTTTCGTAATGATTCGCGCCGGTTATTTGTTTAAGCGCGAAGTTTAAATTCAACCGGTTAATTTTCTTCCTCGTTCACGCGCCTTTATCTCCCTTTGTTCCCCGAGGCCCCATCCGTATAATCCACACGCGGATCCACATTAGTAGTTATACCTTCCTCCTTTTTTTTTTAGCACGCGCAATTCAGCCCAGCGTGAATTTCCCCGACGTGTTATAAAGGCAGAAGCGTGCCACCGACGGTATTAGCCGTCCTCCCCGTTGCCGCTCCTCGTCTCTCATTATGCCGCGGAGCTTCTTTGTCCGCCTTCGGCCGTCCTCGTTCCTTTCAATTGGCCCTGGGGTAAAAAAGGGCGCGAAATCTCGCTGTCCCAAAGACTAACGAACGAGAGCGAGGATGGCCGACGCCGATAATCCACCTTAACAAGCTCATTAGTCTATTTGCATGACAGCGCACCGGGCGCGAGCGACGTCGCCCGGGGCGAGAAACTTGCGACGCCTCCTCTTCCGTAGGTGCCCCTGGAACTTGTACCCGACATGAAATCTAATCGCGGCCTCGTCTCAACGATATTCTTTTCTTTCTTTTTTTTTAAAAGCGTCAATTCTGACTTGGCGAAGTCTCTTTATTGGCCGAGAGTATAACTTGGTAGTGTTTCGACCATTTCGCGCGAAAGTTTATTTAATTTACCTCGTAAGTGGTCATTTGAGTCCGACGTCGAGCTTACTTACTCGGATTTAACGACTGCGCCATCCGCCCTATCAAGCGATAAAACTTAAAGCGATTACTTCGCTTAATGCACCTCACCCCTGAAATAATAAATACACGATGCGCCACGGGCGCAAGTGGAAATGAATTGATAAAGTCGCAGGTCGCCGGAGCGGAGCGGATAAAGGATACTACTCGATGGAGTGGTGTTTTGAAAGCTACGTAAGCTCCGTGGGCTGTGCAAATATCAGCCGATCGTGAAAGGCGATCTCGCTGTTAAATATTCAAAGCGCAGCCGTCGGCCCCGGGCTCGTCGCGCCCGTACTGTAAATTACGAAAGACAGACGTACGGACATCGCGCCTTCGACGTGCACAGGCTCGTCCCGGTGTCGAGGATTAGGCGATACTTAGCGAGACCGTTCCGACCGGTAAGAGCCGGCGCAGTCGCTCGCGTATAACTCACTCGCGAACCAGCTCCAAAGCGCTCTAATTTACCCGGCCGCCCGGGCTACGCGCTGGCCCGGCGAAGATCCCCGTCGCTCGGGATCCCGCGATAATCCGAAGAGCTGCGTATATAACCCCCTTGTTCCTGCAGGCTCCGAAAAAGTACACTCTTCCTCGTGCGAGTTCTCCTATTCTCGTTACAGAGTCACAAAAAAATCGATGAACTAGTAATAAATTCGTTTCTTTTCTTTTTTACTTCTTCTGAATTTGAATTAGTGAAAAATTACTAAATTTAGTGGACACTGCTCTACTAATCGCTAAATAGTATTTATTCTAATTATTAGTGAAATTTCACTAAACATTTCATCTTTAGATAGTATCGATAAGAATAAATGGGCAATATAAATAGAAATCAGTGATATGAGTCAATAAACCTCGCCGTCCGATATCGACAAGGGAAATTTTCTTATTCCTTATGAACGATCTGCCGCTTTATCGGAATGTGACTATGAAAGCAAAAAAGGGGCGAAAAGGAGCAGAAAGTGAAAGAATATGTGCAAGCAGTAGGTGATCGGGGCATTCAATATACGGCGCGTCAGGTGACGTACGACCCACGTCGATGCATCGCGGAAACGCGCCCATCCAGCTCCGGCCGAAGGTAGAGGCCCGTAAGTCTCGGCGCCGGAAGGGGAAACTGCGCGCGGCAGCAGAAGAGAGAGAAAGAGCGGTTTACAATTTTCGCGGCGCGCCTTTGTGAGACCCGACGTTCGGTCAGCGCGCCGGTCCCAAAGAGGAAATACTACCCCGCTCCCGTCGATTACCCCTTTTCGATAATCCATTCGAGCATCTGGGAAATATCGGCGCCTAAATTTTTCCCTCGAGCGGGTCGGTCGAAATCCGCGTGGCCGGTCGAGAGGAAAAACACAGCGGGAGGAAAAGAAAAGGGCCGCTCGAGATAATAACTCGTCGTCCGGGAAATTGGCCGCAAAAGGGATAAGATTCGCCGATACGCTCGAGAGCGAAGGAGCAGAATGGGCGAGTGGGGGCGGAGAGAGTCCATAATATTCGGCGGCCGAGGGAGGCGGGCGCATCCCGCAAAATACTTTAGGATCGCCGCGGGACTCGGGACGCCGGACTTTCCATAAGCTGTAATATCTATGTTCGGACGCGAGCGGGGCGCTTTCGAGGGTGGATAGCGAGCTCGCCCGAGCGAGGCTGAGCCAAATAGCGGAGGCGCTCGATAAACAGCGGCCAGACGCGCGCATGCACATATCCGCGAGTATGTGGGGAATAGCAGAAACTCACGCGCGGAGGGTGCCGATGCGTGTACGTGTGTTTACGTGTGCATGAGTACAGGGAGGGGTATGCGCCGACTGGGTGAGCCCGAAGAAACGGGAGAAAAATTGTTGGCGCGGAAAACCGAGGATCTTTCCGTTGAGTCCCCTGGATTTAGCGGGCTTGTAGGAAATTGCTTTATTGACGCAATGATTTCGATAATTGCTTTCTTTAATAATCACGTGTTTTTATTGATTTTCTAGTCGATCCTTGTTAAATTTATTTAGTCAGCATTGATTTTTTTTAAACAATTCTATTTATCAGTTAACTTTGAAAGTTCGCTTTGGAAAATGTTTTTATTTTGTAAAAGTTCGTAAAAGTGAGGCCTGAAATAATCAAGGAAGAAGAGAAAGAAAAGCAGCGGAGGTTAAGTAGATACACGAGTGAAAAGTAAATCAAGTAAAACAGAACGTTGAAAGAGAAGGAAAGGGTGGCCGGGGAGTTTAGGAGACAATGAGGGTTGAGAAAGAGTACGAAGTAGATAAAGGTAAAATAGAATGATAAGAGAACATAAATAAGCCTGAGGTGAAATAGCGAAAGGAAGAAACATTTAAGTGCCGAGAGATAAACTGCAGAATACTACAAGTCGCGATAAGGGACGGTTTTAGGAAAGGAAATTCGAGTGCGACTCCGTAAATGGAACTTTCCTTAATTAATAGAATTCAAGTAAGAACCAGGATAAAGATCAGAATTGCATGGACTAAATTGATAAAATGTTTATAAGGCACATCAAACTGCAGGGAAAAGTTGCAAATGGAGGATCTGAAATCTTGTAAATAGTTGTTAATTAAGACCAAGAAGTAACTGCTTGAATCTCCCTTTAGCAGCTTCCCTCCACCGGAAACAAACTTTATTGAAAAAGAGCTGAATTCAGTGATAAACTTCTTAATCAGTAGTTATTGGAAGTATAATACAAGTACTAAAGAAATTCGCAATTTCTCAACCATTCATAAAATTTTTAAAACTATTGATTTATTATAAATCAGAAATTTTGTACCTACGTATAAGATAAGTTTTTTATATCAAAATAGAAATGCATTTAATTACTGTTTACAATTAGACTCTTTAAATTTTGTAAAATTCCAACTAAAACACACAAGGACAAAATGCGGGTGTATCCTCTTTCCACCTGAGTACGCAGACTGTTTAGCAAACCCGACAGTTCTCGTTTGATGAACGCTTCGCTTAACAAGTAACAAGGTCCACTACATTTGCGGGACTGGCAAGACAAAAAAATGTGCAGTGTTCTGACTACCTCCGTCCAAATGTATAAAAATTCCACATTCAAATAAACATAAAGAGAGAAGTGCAAAAAGTTCAATGTCGTCGAAGCGGCGGATCAAGAATGGAAAATTAAATCAACGGGAGATAAAAAGCTCGTTGGCAAGTGGTCGCGCGGGACCGCGACATCCCGCATAATTGCATTCTTACGTTCAACAAGTAGTAAGTTTCAATTTTGCCGATAGCGCGACGCGAAACTGGAACGCTTCCAGAGATTCCGAGGGGGGGACACGGCGTCGTTATATAACGCGTGCGCCTGCGGTCGCGCCAATCTGCCCCGAGGACCGCGGCGCCAAACTTTTTGAAATCATTAAAATTACAAATGAGACATTAATATTTTACGTGTGCAGCCCGTCGCGGGGTATTTCCGGAATTTAATAACGAGCGCCGCGCGGATTTATTGTAGGTCATGCCGGGGGAGAAACTTCGCGCCGAGCCCGCGAATCGCTTTAAGCCGATAACCTTTCGGAGCTTTTAATTACGAAATTTCAAATTGTAATTTTTTTTTTCGTGTTTTCGCAAGTTATTTTTTTTTTTAACCGCCAGCAGAAAATCCCAACGGTCGTATTAATTATCGTTTATTACTGCCTTGTTTTTTTCGGAGCTGAGGTAAATTATTAAATTAATGACTGCAGGTAATTAAAGTTAATAAGTAATAAACTGCTACGTTTCCAATTCTACCTTGTATTTGATTTTATACATTTTCATTAAGGAAAATAAAATCAACAAGTGACACCTCGTAAATATTTACAACTCTAAAAATATAAACCTGTGCAAGCTGTTTGTTGTTTGTTACTTTATTAAATACGTTAACACCAGTTAATTAAAAATAAAATTACTTATTAAATATTATATTTTACTTTAAATTGTACGAAATGAAATTTTCTGCATTAAGTCGTTTTAATTCTGATAATTAGTTGAGAGTTATATAGGTATTATAAGTTCTTATTTTCATTTATAAAAGTTATACCGTTCAAGGTAGAATAAACAGCACTTTTTGTAATAAACGCGCGCAAGTCAACATGCATTATTTGAAAAAAAGCTCGTAAACAAGCATACATTACCCACATACCTACGCCTATCCAAATCCCGGTGAAATTTACGGAACTCGGCGGGGTAGCACGAGGCAGTGCCGGTGGCGTCGGGGCATTTGTAAATTTGAAAATTTAATCCGCTAATAGCGAGCGAACGTAGCCCGCTCAAACACTACGTTGCGGTGGCATTAGCGCTCGCCATAGGCGCTCCAAGGATCGGCCGCATGCATTTTGGAACCCGTGCGGCTCGCCTATTTCCGTCGGTGCGCCGCTTTCGCGGAGGCTCCCCCGCTGCTGCCCGCAAAAACGCGGTCGTGCCTCACGGCCCACGGATAAGAGATCTTTATTCTCCCTCCCTCCCCCCCCTCTCCCCTAGGGCCTTTTTCGCGTTTATTTGCACCGGGAGCGAGCGAGTCCAAGAGTGGCGGATGAAGGTGGCCTTTGATACGCGGCCGCACGTAAAGCTAGGAGAGGCGAAGCGCGAGCTTTCTTTTCGCTTTTAATTGCTGGGATCAGTGGCACCTCGCCTCCCACTCTTCCACTTCTTCCTTCCCTTCTTATCTGCCACCCGCTTGCTTTTGTTTTTGCACACTTAAGAGCCGTCCTTCTTTTTTGTTACCTTTCGCCCGCTTTATTTATACTCGCCTGTGTTTTTAACGATCTTTTAAAGTTCCTTTTAGCTTGGAAATTCCGACAATGCGCCTCGGTTTCTGCGCCCGACAGTCGCGATAGTATAAAAGTCGTCGGTCCTGCGGTTGGGGAAAAAATTTCTTTCGCAAATCAGAATAATGCGAAATGCTTCAGAGGTGCTTCTGCCTCAATGAAATTCGATTACGGGTCGCGCGAGCCGAGGTACGCGGCTCGTAAAAAGAGTGGAAGCACCAACAATTAACCAAAAGTAAACGTGAAATTCATAAACTTTAAAAGGTCGGAAAAAGCTGCGATAATCCCGTTAAATCTCACGCAGCCGCGCTCGAAATTCTGGCTTAATTAAGAGAAAAAAAAAATAACAAACGGGATATCGTAAAATTTTTGCGCACTCGTTAATCCGAGAGAAATATCGGATCGTCCCGTCCGCGCGCTATCACAGCCGACACATCTACGTGTAGGGTATTATAATTACGCATTTAATTAACGATTCCGCGGATTGATTGTTGCAGACGCTAATTGCCCTGTACGTCTCCTTCGCACGCCGCATGTGCGCTCGTGCACTTCTCGCTCGTTTTCTTGCGTGCGAGCGGTTTTTTATGATTGTTCAATCGGGTGCGATCGAGGCGCACCGCTCGCCCGTAATTGAATACCCTCCCAGCGGGCTCTCACGCGCCAATTGCTTACTTAGCGATGCATTTTATTATCGATGTTTGGATTGCACACGGCACGAAAATAAAATTATTACTCGGAGAAGCAAACGTGTGATCAATAATTTCAGTAATTTTTCTCAACCCCATAAACTATTTTTGTCGCATTTCAAAGTTTGTTTATCTAACTAATAGGAAAACTCATTTTTTGTTTCAGGTATGTACAAAAAATTCACTTGGACTCATAAAAGAAGGCAGCGGCTCTTTCATAATTAGGAAGGTACTTTAAAAATAAGTCTGCGCGGCAGCGCGTGTATAGCAAAATATATTTCGGGTGTACACATGTGCCGCAATTAAAAGGCGCGTGCTAACACGAGTAAAAAGCTGATGAATTTCGCGGCTCTCGAGCCCGCGCGAATCGTACGGCTTAGCGAAGGAGAAGAGAGCGAGAGTCGAATAAAACGAAAAAGCGCCGTGAAGAGCGAGGAGGCGAAGGAGGTGAAGAGAGCGAGCAAAAAAAGCGGATGCCCCGCTCGCTCTCGCCGGCGAGCGATCGTGCGAGTTTGAGCGAGTGCAATATAAGCCCCGATAAATAATGACGTACGATTTTAATTGGCGTCTCCTATGCTCGCTCTGTCGGGGCCTCGTCCGATGGCCGATACAGTGACGAACGGCATTAGTTTGGATCAGATATCGATTCAAATGAGCTCATTATATTTCGGCTAAGTAGCGGAGCGCGCGCGCGACCCTGCCAGCGCTCACGTGTGCGCTCAATCGGCCTATCTAATGATTAATGAAGTCGCGACGTTGATTCGACTCGCGAATGCTCGCTCGCTCGTTCCTTCGAGAGACGGGGCGAAAAAAAAGAGTCCGCTCGCGGCGGTGGCTTGTTTAGTCGATGAAAACCGCCTGATATAATTACCGAGCACGCGCGAATATTAAAATATAACTACATTACTGGTCAAAATATTCGTGATTGTTTATTAACAGAGCTTATGCTGAATATATTTGCAACGTCATTAATCTGTATTTTTATTTTATTTTATTTTATAAACATATGAATTTAACATATTTATTAAAAAATGATACTAAAATTTTAATAATAAAGCATTAATTTCTCATTTGAACTAGTCGTAAATGTGAAGCTACAAGTATACATACCAAGATTTTTAATTTGCGCAGTTTATTGAATTAGCCTATGAAAACAAAGTACCATCTGAACTGAGCGAAATTAATCACCGTAACCTAAATGCGCAAAATAAATGGCATAATAAAAATCAAGGAGTATCTAGTAAAAAAGGAGGCTCCGTAAGTCTCGGTTTAATTTGCCTCAATTACAGAAAGCGATCGCGTGCCTGCAGTCCAGATATCCAGTCGGCGATCCGGTCGCGGTGCGAGTGTTCGCGGGGGCACCATACGTAACGGCAAAGACAGCCGGGCGCGAAATAAAAGTGCGAGCCGGCCCGCTGGCGGCAATTAAACGCGGCTATTTCGCGTCAATATTTAGCGCCCGGCCGGCGCATTAAACTTTCGACTTCATTAAAGGCCTACGGCGGGCGCGCGCGCGGACTTCCGATCGCGAAAACAGCGCCGCGCGTTTTACGGCCAGTCATGCTGAACGGCGCGCGCGTAAACCGTCGCCAGGAAAATCCTCCCGTGGGTGGATGCGGATACTCTTACGCCTATCGCGCTCGGTTACCTTTTTTTATTTAAAGCCCCCCGCACCTACCGCGGCTCGCTTTTACTTCCCGCGATCGAGCCGTTGGAGCGTGCACTCGGCTCGTGCCTTTGTTCCCCGGATTACGATTTTCATTTAAACTTTGCCTTTTGCGTACTTGCTTCAGTGCGCGCAACGTTTTATGCCGTTTTTTTCTCTCCCCGGCGTTTGCGCGTTTTAATTTTTCCCGCAAGAAAATCAGGTCGCGCCGCTAAATTTCTCGGCTTTCTTTTCGCTGTCTGCATTGCGCGGCTACTCCAATGGCTCGGCCTTAATTAAACGCACAAGGCAAAAGTTTATCCGTTGTAATTAAAAATGCGCGCGAGTCCAGCGTAGCTTTTCTTGCGCAAACTGAAAAAGATATCTCCTTTGTGATAAATAAAGTGCTTTTAATTCGGCCTATCTCGGCGATTGCGCCGGGGAAGGAATACAGCGCGCTAATTCAAAATAAAGCGAGCTGAAAAAAGGCGGACATTTGTCAGGGCGAGCAGCCCTCGCCGTTCCGGTGTCTTCTTATTTGGCCACTTAACGCGGCTCCAGAGCTACTTATCCACGCTTCGCTCCTTTTTTTGCACCCGAGTGCTCCCTCACTCGCGCCGCCGACTCCTCGTGCGCTTCCTTTATTACCGGAAAGAGTTATAAATCCCGCCGGGTTTCGCGGCGCCCGGCGTATACATCGAGGAGGCGCGAGCGCGCAAAACTAATGGACCATCTCGATTTCCACGGGCAGCGGGCGCCCCCGTCTTTCTCCCTCTCTCCTTTCTCTTTCTATCTTGCGGCGAAAATAGCGCGTGAGAGATTGGTTCCGCGGGCCGAGGCGACCGGGCTCGTTTTCTCATCGTTAAGCGATTAGACGCTCCGCGAGTTCAGCTGCCAACTTCAGCCGTGCTTCTACCATCTGCTTCAATCTTAACGTCTGCTGAGGTTTTTACAACTTTTTTTACCTTTATTGCATCTCAATTGTATATTTAAAGTTTAGTGTGCTCAAGTATAATTTATACAGTAGAATCAGGTTTGAGTTACTGTTTATTAATTAAATCTTGAATTTAATTTGTACACTAAAAGCAGCATTTAAATGGAATGAATAAAAAACAAATGTTTTGAAGAAGAAGCAACTAAAATGTACAGCATAATAGAGATCCGTGTCTCGAGGAAAGTAAGTGAAATTTAACCTTAAGAAGTAAGACCGCTTGCGGAGCGCGGAGTGGAGTTTGTGTCGAGTCGAGAGAGCATTCCTGCACTTAAATAGACCTCAAAAGAAAAAAAACACCGAGATCGCAAGCTCTTTGAGAAGAGGTGCATTTATTTCATGAGAATTCCGTGCCTAATCCACAAAAGCGGAGGCTGCAAACCACTTACTGACTCGTGAAAATAAAAACCAAAAAGACATCCATTTCCACGAATAAAAGCTACCAGAAAAGGCATTATTTTTACGAAAAAACCTAGCATTTAAAGATTATCCTTTGAAAAAATCAACCAATTCTTTGAAAATATCCGTTTAAAAAAGATTGGCGCGTTAAAACGGCGGGAAGATACGTTAGGATTGACGGCAAATTAAGCGGCCTAATACGGTTCATCACCGCGTGACATGGAATAGTACACACGCGGCTCGGACGCGTCGGACTTTTCCGGCGGATCAATTACCCATGCTTTCCCGTGGAATAAATTTGAACGCGCAACGCTCGCGAGTGCGCCGCGATTGACTGAAATAACGCGCGGTTGTAATTGACCGAAACGAAGTTGAGCTCGCGCGAGTCCGCGGATTTTAACTAATTTGCCAATTTCGCGCTTCATTAAGCCGGAGCCCGCTCGCTCGCCTCCCTTTCGCTCTTCTTTCGCTCGACTGGCCTGGGCCGGCCGCTTTAAATTCGCCCGATGAAGTGGATCGAAACGCGCCCCGGCACCCGCGCGCACTCGATTGTTTTTTGCAAATTTCGCCGCTCGACGTAATGCCCGAGCGAACTTTTTTTACGAGCCGGAATCACTTTTACGACTCGACCGATATATCGGATGGCACGGTCGCTTTTTTTTGTTCGTCCGTTTCGAGCTCCTTTTTTGTTAGTTACATTTCGATGAGATATTTTATGGAAATCGATTTGGCCGCGCTCCGATTGGAGGATGTTTCGATTAAACGGCTATTCGTTGCAGTTTGATTGCGACGCGTCTAACAATTTCGCCTCGAATTTAGCTTGAATTAAATGTACGTTAAATGCGACTCGCCGGGATTCAAAGGACGAATGGCTTTATAAAACAAGCAATTTTACGATCAATTTACCTGTTTATATTACAAACTATAACGTCCCGCTGAAAATGGATCGTTCTTCTATCTTTCAAAAAGCAAAAGTGAATTGCTTTTATCGCAGCGGCAAACGAGCGATATTCCGAACAGAAAAACGTAAACACCATTTTCAACGATAGGATTATCCCCGTTAAAGGATAGTACTCGACGAAACAAAAAAATACAACGCAGTTCAGATCTAACGTTTCCGTTGGAAAAGCGCTATGTCCGAGGAAACAATGGATCTTCGTGGATGGACGCGAGAAGCGGTGACAAAAAAAACGGGCTCGGTCGAAAATCGTCGATCGTCAGCTGAGCCCCGCCGGTGACAAACGGCGACGCACAGGTGCGAGCGGTCGGCGCGGACTCGCTACGCGCGAAACGCGACTGACACGGGCGCGCGTGCAGATGGGCCGCGCGACGACCGGACGGACCCGTCGGTCTCGCTCGCGCGGAGCCCAATTTCGCCGGCTCGCGCCAATACTGTTTCTTTCTTTCTCTCGGCTTCCTGTTTTTATTTATCCGCGCGTACTCCCTTTTTTCAAGTGCGCAACGGCTCTTTTTTTCCTGCTACACTGGCGAAAATTCAAAAGGGCCTCGGAAAAGGTAAATCGCGGGATACACAGATTTTTTGTCAAATAAAAGCTGTACAGTGCTTGTCACCGCACGTATGAAAATAAAATGTATACGCGAAAGATAAAAGTGAAAGATTTAATTTGCTGGTTAATTAAATTTAGCTCAACAAACTCCACAAATTAAGCGAAAATCTTTAAAATATTTTTAAAATGTTTTCGTTCACCAAGCCTATGTTGACTTTGTTTCGCGCTTTTCTAATTACAATCGTTCGCTCCGCGTTTCTAATTGACGCGGAGAGCTTTATAAAGCTCGGACGCAAAATTTTCAATATCACGAGACCAAAAGGTTTCAAAGTATAAAGTAGAAATCTGGTACACGACAGCAAACAGTGAATGCCGGCGAGCGCACGAAACGAAGGTGTACGCCCGCTAGAAAAAGCTGATAAATTCCGTCCGGTTAATTTTGCCGGGGACTGCATGCGGAGTAGAGGTGCGCGCGGGCGCGCGTCGCAGTACGCCGGGCGTAAATAGCCGGCAAACAGCGGCGCACCGGACCGTTCAGCCGGAAATGCGACACGGAGCGTCCGGAGTTCCGGTCCCCGGTATCCTCCGTACCGCGGGCTCGCGCTCGCACACACCCACGCGCGTGCACGGATCCACACAAACACGGTAGAGCGAGCTCTCGCCGTTTGACGTTTGGCAATTTCGCGCGGAAGCGCCGCCTCTCCTCTCCCTCCCCTCGCCTCCCGCTACTTCCTTTTTATTTTATTGCCCATCTTCGTGGACGGAGGTGAAGTCGAGGGAAACTGGAGCGATCGAGTGCAGTGCAGTGTAGCGGCTCGCACGTGCGACGCTCTTTGATCGACTCGCCTCCGTGTCTGGCTCAAACGGTGGGATTCTACCTCTTTGAACGCCGGGTGCATCGCAATTTTGAATTCGAAATTTTTAACCGTTTCTTTTCTTTAATTAATTGTACAATTTATGACGCCGTAAAATAAATTCTGGAAAAAAAGAAAGCAGTGCAGCGTTGAGCGTTAAAAACAACTTTTTCCCACCTTCGCGAGACCTGTAGAACTTTATACGACTGCCCGGCGTAATTAGCAAAAAAGCTAATTGCGGGTAAGTGACAAAAGTGCGCGTCGTAAAAGCGGCCGATTCAAGGTCGACGGCGCGTAAAGAGCGTACCTAACGCGCGTAAAAGCGAACTTCCTCGGGCGCGCGCCGACGCCTCTCCTCTCGCGCCCTCGCGTCCGTCAGGCCGCGGGGAATGTCGCGTCCAGCCGACAATTGGCCCATTATCGCGCGCCTTCGCGGAATCAACGCGCAAAAGGGACGACACGAGGGCGCGGACGCGCCCGATGGTGCGAACAAGATCGCGCGCAAGGCGCTCGTTCGCCTCGGCGCTTTACGGCCTCGCGCGCGATTTTCTCTTGCTGCCGCGGCCTCGGGAACTATATTTGCGCGTCCGCACCGCCTCGGCTTTTCTCTTTGCCGCGCGCCCCAGGCACGCACACACGCTCGCCTTTTAATTGAAGCGTCGAAATTGTTTACGCGCTTACACGGCCACCGCGATCTCGTTTCTTCGCTCTCTCTTTCTCGGATTACTGTTGCGCCCGTTCGTTTTATTGCTGATTACACTTTTCGAAAATTCCTGCGAAAATGTACCGGAAGAGTAAACAAGTAGTAACCCAAATATATATTGAATTCATTTTATATTAGCTCTTTAGTAGCTAGAGAATACAATAAAGTAAGCAAAAATAGGATAGTTTCACCCTTCTGGTGAAATTAATACAAATGTCTGTTAAAAATTAGAATTAGTAGAAACATCTGAGATTGATACTTACCATTAGTGCTGGAAAAGTAAAAAATAACACCTGTAATGTTCATTAAATGTTTCTAAATACAATAGTAGGTAGTTTTCGATTAATAAGAAGTTTAATAATATTCATTCAAATAATGTGCGAAAAAATTTTTTTTTTATTTAAAAAGACAAGCTATTTGATTTAATACGTTTACTAGAATTATACCCGTTTTAAGTATTTTTATTTCTATATCATAGAATACTTTAATTTATGATTTAATACTTTAAATCTAGTGTTGAATAAAAAAACGTTAACCGAGGTTAAAATTTTCCAGTCGAATTAGGTAAACTCGATCGCTAATAAACCGAGTTTCATTTGCGAATCCTGTACTCCGTGCTCCGCGAGAAAAGTCGGATCGACGAAAAGTCCGCGATTGAAAAACTTTGCGGCGCGTTACGTTGGGGAATAGTTCGTGTAGCCCCGCCGTTCAATTTGCCCATCTCTCGAGCTCGGAGCCGGAAAGAGCACAAAGAGCCGCGCGCGCAACGCTGCAGCGCGCCGCGCAGCGAGGAAAGAGCACCGAGTCCATAGAAAAAGCGAGTTTATACGCGAGGACGGCGCCGGCGCATCGGCGGAAAAGCCCGGAGAGCGCCGGGAAGGGATTTGCCGTATACTGCACCCGCACGCAGAAGGGAGTAAATAATTTCGCGACGATCTCCCCGGAGAACCACTTAGCGTTCCGGGGGCCGCGCCGGTCTTACTTACGAGCCCCCCGACGTTTTGCCGCCCCCGCCCGCTCGAGTGCAATCTTCCCGCTCGGCCGTTCCTCCGCCGGCTCAGCTTTTTCGCGAGCGACGGATACGAGAAATACGGCGCGCGGCCTTCGACGCGCCCGCTCGAACTTGCTTAACGCCCCGGCGAAAATTACCCTGGCTCCTGATAAGGTACGGAGCGCCGCTTTATCTCGACCCGAGCAAATCGAGTTTAATCCAACTCACGAAAAGGGCCAGACTCTCACCTTTTTCTCTTCCGAAATTTCCTCCGGCTGAGCCGTCGAATGTGCATGTTCTCCGATTTTTTCTTTTTTTCTTTTTTGTAGAGTAATTAGGGAGAAAAATAATTCGTAACGAGGCTCGTTTAAATTCGGCGCAGCGCGCGTGAAAAGTGAAGGGCCGGGTGGCGATCGCTCGCAGGTGCGCGCGTGAATGCGAGATGACCAAGGTAGGGGGGAGCGCGTCGCCTGGAAATCCATCGTCCGGGCCAATTGGCCTAAGCCGATAAACGGGGCGAGCGGCCGCGGCGATAATTGCTTTAATGCGCGTAGGCGAGCGTCGGCGCTGGACTAAACTACCGACATCCGCGCCGCACTTCGTTATTCCCAATGCGGATCTCGCTCCCATAATTGATTGAGTCGCCTCGTTATGACAGCCCGCGTCTCATTAAGATGCAGCGGCTGCGCTCCACGCACGCCCCTTCATTTGTTTCGCCCGGGCACAGTCAACCCCCTCGCGGGCACTAATGGCCTCGGACGCGGCGCGAATTTGCGCGGAAAAAGGACCCGATTATTCCAACGCCGACGGACTCGCTTACGTGCTTTCTCCTATTGTTTGCTTTGGCTTTCATTTCTATAAGCAGCAAAAATTAACGATATCGCTATAGTACCAGCGGTAAATTAACCATTCTCTTCAATGAATATCACAAAAATTATTTTCAAATAAATTTGGTTTTTAAAGCATCAAAGAACATTTAAATACGGAGAAATTGGTGACCGATTTCGGTAATTTATTTTCACAATGTTAAGAATAATACCTCGCTGAAAAGCGGGCTCCCCCCGACATATTTCACATCGCTTAAACGCACGATTTCGAGCTCAAGAAACGCGCCTCGTTCGCTCTTTTTTCGCCACTCGCACTCGACTCGGCGCGCTCCTTTTTTTCCGCTCTTCCTTTTCGGCATGAGAAAACACAGTCGGCCCGTTCGCCCCCGGGTAATTTATCGGTCGCACATGTGCAGCCGCGGCGAAGCCGACGATAAGCTCGCCGAGCGAAGCTGCGCTTTTGACTTTGAGAATTATTAGCGGATTCCACGAGGGACGCGTCGAAAGAGCCGAAGCTGGGCAAAAAGCGCGCCGAAAAAAGGTAGCCGCGACGTCGCCGAGCGCGCCATTGTGCGCGCTTTACGTGCCCCGCGGAAAACAAGTAAATCGGCGCCCGCGGAAACGTCGAATGCTGATTTTGCCCGGAGCGCTGCTCCTTTTTCTCGCGTCGCCCGGCCGACTCTCGAGCCAAGTTTGCGGTCGCTGCGCCGCGCTGAATTTCATTACGCCGACGCGCCGTACGAACTTTTCCCGTTTCGGCACACCGGAAAACATCGTGATTAATGCGCGGACTTTCGAAAAATTTCCTCCCTCGCGAAAACGACCGCCCCTTTCCGAATTCGCGAGGGGGTGAAAAAAAAGAGTCGGGGAAAACGCACCGGATTTTATGGCGGAAGATTTCAGTGATCGATCCGGGGCGGGCGTCAAAGAGGAAAAAAGCGCGTGAAAGCGCGACGCGTCGAAAAGCGAGGAAAAAAAAGCGATAGGGAGGGGGAGGTCGAAAGAGCGATTTTAGCGCGGGTGCAGCGCGTCGTCGTCTCATTTTCTCGGCGAGCCACCGCCTAAATGAAGCGGCGCGGCAGAAACGAAAAATCCGCTCTCGTCGGTTATTTTGACGCGGGGGCGAAAAATTCGCGCGACTCCTTTGGCGGGGGCGCGGCGTGGCGCGCGTCAAACCAGGCGGAACATCCGCGCGCGGATCAGCGGCCGGGCCGCGGCGCGCAATTGGATTTGAGCCGCGGAAAAATCGACGCGCGCCCAGACCCGACACTAGAGCGGAACTCAAAAAAGCTTTTAACGCCGACGAGACCTCCTCTCACCTTCCGCCTCTTTTCGACTGTCCGCCCGCCCGCGCGCACAGCAACCTCGCGTATATACTGCACGTTCATCTATCTCGTACACGCTTTGCAGCCTGCAAAAATGTACCGTCGAGTAAACTCCTTTATTTCGGATTCTTCTATTATACGCATACTCTGATGATATGAAAGAGTGAAAAGTCTACACGAAGAAAAAGGATCGATCAAAATTTCTCTCATTTTTTGTAATAATTATTATAACTTAGTAATCTTAGGGTGAAGTGAATTGTTTTTAGTAATTATACCACTTTATCCCTATACATTACTAAACGCGAGATAATTTAAATTAACAAATAATTCTCTTTATTCATTTTCGAAAAAAATGTTTAGTTTTTATATTTCCTTTATAGTTTATCAGAGTATGTATTAGAAGAAAAATCACAAGGATACGCGCCGATAATGAAGCGTCGATAAATCGATCAATCTATCCCTTATTAGGTTAATTGGTCGCTGACATGTAGCCGATGGCGTGAAGCGCTGGCAAATTTCTCACCCAGGTGCGCAGCATAGCGCGTAGGTTACGAAGGCGCGGGGAGATAGCACCGTTAATGACTCGGTGCGTCTGCGTGGGCGGTTCGCGTGACCACGGCGGAGACAACGGGCCGCCTCCGCGCTTTTGACTCCTTCCCTCCCGCCCATACCCGTTCCGCGGTAACTGCTGTCATCGATGCGCTACATCGGCGACGGCTCGATTCGCCGCGGCAGATAAACGGGCTGTTTGCCTTGGCTAAGGTCGCGCGGATTTTCATAATTCGCCGCTTTCATCCCGGCTCCTTTGTTCCTCGCGCCCGTCGAGGGAGAGTTTCGCGGAAAAAGCGATCGCGGGCACGTCACCGGGAGCATTAAAAGCGAGGGCGATAAAAAAAACGGAGAGGAGTAAAATATCGCTCGAATCCCGGCGAAGTTGACGGGGCTCGACGTCGCGCCAACGCGCCGGAGATAAAGTTCGAGCGCCTCGTAAAAATCTAAAGCCCCGGCAACTAAGAAAGCTCGCTGCGTCAGCGCCGACGCTCGCGCTATCTCGACGTTTTTTTTTGCTTCTTCCGAGCTCCGCGCTCTCCATTCGACACATGTCCGGAATAAATCGGTTCGAAATTAATCGCGCGTGCATTATAGAGCGCCGTCTCGCTTTACGCATACTTTTATGTTTTTGCTCTTATTCTTTATTGAAGTGCCGAATGAATAGAGCCCGGGAATTTCACGTCTCCTACTGCTGATTTATCTCTTCGCTGAGGTATGCGAAATACGTTCTGAGTGTTATTTAAAATGCCTGTGATACTTTGAACAAAAATTTTACTTTATTTTATTCGTACAATATTCAACGTTCTTGATGAAAATACATTTTTTAACTTAGATCGAACAAAGTAATTGTCTGTAATTCAATGAGAAACCTCTGTTGCTTAAATCAGCTGGAGTTCCACTTGTTTCAGTATCATCAGTAACCACGTATAATGCGTACGGCTTCAGTGAAGCTAAAATTAATAATTTCATTATGAAATATCAATTTCAAATTTTATACAATTTATATTCACGTTTTATAAAATGTACATACTTATTTTTGCAGTGAATTTTGTCCCGCAGTACCGTTCAACGTTTGTTTTTACATTACCCTCAGAAGGGTCCGGAATAATCACGTAATCGGTTTTACATGATGTACCTGAAGCCACGGCTGGGGTTGCTTTTGGATGTATTTATTTGAAAAATCAATCATATTTAATTATTGATGTTACCGTCATTTAACAAATAAAATGATTAAAATTGCAAATTTTTCGGAAACTTACCTGCGTTACCTGATATTGTGAATGAATCCTCATCTGCCGATGACCATCTGAGACTACAATAATTATCTTCGACTCTGATGCATACACCATAGTTAAGATTAGCCATTTCTCTAGAACCTACAGCGTTACCTATATTGATAAAACTTTTGTTAATAATAAATTACAGCTGCATTTATATGCTTGACTTTTTTAACTTACCTTTGCCTAATCGTGGATTGTTCATTGTACCGTAGTTAAAGCTTGTTACCGTCCCAGACACAGATGTATAATATTGAAGACAGCCACTAGGTGCTAAAAATTTATTAAAATTTATGAAATTCAATCATAGTATTTGAAAATTACATTACATACCTTTAGTAGGTGAGTTGCACTCAATCTGACTTATTTGAATATTCCATCGACGTGATTGGAATATACCTGATGGATTTGTGTGAATATACAATTTAATTGGATTGTAGTCTTGATAGTTCACGTAAACTGAAAATATCGAAAATTGCTTTAGTTAAAAATAATATTATCTCAGTGCATATTTATTGCATATTATTATTAACTAACTATGTTGGCCACTATTTTCACCACATATCCTTGGTACGTCAGTTGCACTTCCAGTAATTAGTAAAGAATCTGAATCACATTTTCCCTCAGATGTTGGTTGAGCAAGACTAAAGTCCAAAAGATCCAACCTTAACTAAAAATAATGTTTTGTATATGCTCATGATTTAGAATTTTGCAAAATTAATGTATATACCTGACATATATTATTATTTATCTTGGGAATAGTGACTGCACAGCGATCACCTCCGTTGTAAGGGAATGGATAAGAAGGATTCGTAAAATATGTTAGATTAACATTCGCATTCGATCCACAAGATTTCAAAACTAATAACAAATTTTAACAATTATTAGGCTTGCACCATGGCATATTTTATAAAAAACACCATAATGCTTACCTTTGCAGCAAACATAACCATTACCACAAGTTCCATATGCCATTCCTCCTTGAATCGCGCAATATGTTCTTGTATAACAAATGCATTCATCAAAAAAACCAGCCAAATTAGCTAGGGCAGAAACTGACGCAAAAATAATTAAATTAAATCAAAATCGTAATATTCTTGTTCGCAAAAAAAGTAAAGAAACTTACGGCTTTGTATTTGCGAAATTGAAGCTGATGCAGTAGAAATATTAGCGGCTTCGACAGCTACATGGTTTATGGAAATAATACAAAAATTAATAATAGCAAAAGATAGAATAGCTCCAATCATGATTGCAACGTAAATGGAATGAAATTCTTGGTGCAACGATTTTGAATCATTTGTTCGAAAATGAAGTTCAATTATCGGTATTTAAAGGAAATTCAAAGAACTGCAATCACCTGTTGATATGAGGGATAATAGGCTTAGCGTAAATTATATCCACTCGAAATGAATATTTTCCTCAACTTTTCCTGTAATATTTACTAATAATATAAAACGATAATGTCCTGTAGTATTAACTAATAACATAAAGCGATAGTGTTTTATTGGTTTTGTCAAATTGTGGCCAATATTCAATTTACTTTCTAAGAATTTCAATATTCTGGAGAATTCATTAATCCAGAATTTGCAGAACAATTTTTTCCACTATTTGATAATATATTTTACAACCTTCTAGATAACGAGCTAATAATTTATTACACCAATATATAATGTACCGTTTCGCACTCTTACATTACTGAGTTTTCATCGAAAAGATATTCATGTTTCTGAAATAAATAATCAGCTTTTTTGTTGTTTCTTTCAAGAATCTTTATATCAATTTTACAGCTCCTCTGGCAGTAACATAATAAAATGTACGAATCAATACGACTGTTTTACATATCACTTAATATAAATAAGTTGTACCTGCATACTAAGAAAATTATTGCATTTTGAATTTTTATCCGAATTTTTCTAATTGATTACATTTTTCAATCTTATCAGACGCACATACCGCTCCAATAACTGGTGCGCGAAAACCAGTCTCACAAAAGGCATTCAGCCGCAAAAAGAAATATGATTAAGGTAGAGCAATGAGAAAAGCTGGAGGAAGAAGCCTGCGAGGCAGTCATTGCAGCTGGGGAAAAAAAGGAAAAACTGACAAGAAACACGCGGAAAAAGGGATTCGCGAAGACAGAGAAAAAGGGCCGCGGTTGCCGCGAGGCAGGCGAAAAAAGGATGGAAAGCCGGAGGGCCGGTAGCTCGCTGCTGCGCTGCGGGCGGACGAGAGCGCGGGAGCGAGAGAGAAATAGTCGACGTCGGCGTCGGCGGCGGGAGCGACAGACAGCCCGGGCTCATCGATCATCCCGGCGTCCGCCGCGGAAACTGCCTCTGTGACAGCGCTACACGCCGAGCCATAAGCGATTGCCGCATCCTCGCTACGCCTTCTGCTTTTCCAGAGGCGACGCCGAATGAAACCCGAGGCCGCGCCTCTTCGCGCGCGCACACCAGTCTCGCCCGAAGGCCTTTGGAAATCCGCGGAAAATGACGCCGCGCCGCGGTGTCGCTTTACCGATAATTTATAAGGCGCGATGCGCCGGCGGAGACGCGAAAAAACAGCCGGCAAGCTATTCGCGCCCCTCCTCTTACAAATGGCTTTTGAGCCCGAGCTTCTCCTCCTCCTTCTATCGGAGCTTTTGCTCATATTTCAAACTGACAATTTTCTGTGTTTTTGGCTTTTATGCGACGCTTAAATGCGTCTATCGTGTTTACTCAAACGCTGATTTATCGCGTCTTGACGTGCCGCGCCGTTTGCCTAGGGAAATTTAAACGCCTCTGCACAAAGAGCGTGATTCTCCTCCTCGCGAAGCGCGCACACACTCGCTACTATATCAGCGTTACAATGTTCGACGATGCACGCTCATTTATTCGAGCGGACAAGCGGACATGAGTAACTGTCCTCCGGCTGAATCGAAATTTGAGAAAATAATCAGGAGTGGAATTGAAGGGGGTAAAAGGGGCAGGCAGCGACTAATATTCCGTCTAATCAGCGTTTCCGCAGCCGTTAATCCCGCGCGCTCGAGCGGCGCGCCGTAACTCAGCCGAAATGACGGAGGCGAGACGCGGCGGGGTTGCCTCCGAGGAAAATCAACGAAGATTAAAAATCAAATTGGGTAATTTAGAGGCGACGGGCCGAGCGTAAAACGTGAAAAGTGGCCGGAGCTCGCCCCTACGAATGGACTATTTTTCGCGCCCTGCGACTCTCGCCTTACCTCACCTCGGTCCTAACTACTGCCAAGGGTACGCTCGGCCTAGGATGTCCTTACGCCGAGTAAGTATCCTCTCGTGCAAGAATTTACCGGAACAATAACCGGCCAGGCCGTTACTTAGCCGCTCGCCACCCGTAATTTACATTCAAATGAGAGAGAGAAAGAGAGAGGGAGTCAGGGGCTAAGCTAGTAAGCCGCCCAGTCGTATCCGGAGCGCTGCGAGAGGGTAGGAACGAAGAAAGCTCGCGTGTCTTGCGCAGGATGGTAGAACCATCCAAAGCCCTCGGGTCACTGTAGAAACTACTATAAGTTAATCATCGTATTTTAAAAAGCAACTTCTATATCTTTCACATTGGATTTTTCAATAAAAATTATATTATAAATAAATTTTTAAAACCTATATTCTTTGTTTGATTCCAGGTACGTAACAGTTGCTTTCAATCTAATCTTCCTTTGTAGGTAAGATATGAAAAATATACTTTTACTTATTACCAAAAGGCTATTGTTAGTATTTTCCTTTTTTTGTACTCAACAATACGCGTTCATTGTTAAAGTATGCAGTATAAGAATAGAATAGTTAACTATCATTGTGACGTTTACTACTAGCTGGCGCGAAATATATGAGACTTTAGCAGGGTTTATGAAGATATGCACTTGCCTAGTCCATTATTCCTGGACGAGCGTCGTAAGAAGTGCCATTTCAGATGATTAAAAAAAATCCCGACTCTTTTACGCAACCATTCTCCATAAAGTTAATTTAATATCGCGAGCTCAGTGGTTAGGAAAACTCTTTCAAATTAATTGAAATATAGATAAATTGAGTTTCTTCTCAGGAGACGATAATTCACGATAATTTATGATCGCGATATCGCGCCGTGAAAAAAGTCAACCGAAGTAGCGTAAGGCCCAATAAACATATAGTAACCGCGTAAAATATAGTCGCGCTTTAAAATAAATTTCACCGGGCGAATTTCTCAATAATATTTATTCGCCGGCAAAGACTTCCTCCCGAGCTTATAAATGTCCGGCGCTACATCTCCGGCGGAAGATGAAAAATCAGGCGTAATAACAGTGCGAGGAGCCGGAGGAAACAAAGTCGAAGCCCGGGGAAAAAAAGGGCCGGCAAGAGAGATGGGTTACGCGAGGGGGTAGGAAATGAGCGAGAGAGAGGCGCTGAAAAATGTCGGCGGCCGCGAGTAAGAGAGGAGAGATCTTGCGCTCGCTCGACTTCGGTCTGTGAATAACTCCGGCTAGGTGCCTCGGGGAGATGCGTTATGCGCGTGTAGCGGGGGGCTACCAGGCGCGCGCGCGTCGCTCGAAATAGACGGGCATTGTCCGCGTCGCGGCGCATAATGCCCGCCGGAGAGGTGGAGAAGACGTCGAAGAGCCCGACGTAAGTGGCCTGGCCGAGCGGAACGACAGATAACTCGCGCGATACCAAAGCGGACCCGTCCGTCCAGCCTCGAGATTCCGGCCTGCCTACGGCCTATAGATTACAGATAAACTTCGCAATTTGTACCACTCCCGTGGCGCGAGCCGCTCGCCCCGGCGAAAAAATGCCCCGTTTTATTATTGTTTCCTCTCGCTCCTGGCTCTCCTTTTTTCATCGCGATCGCCTCCTCTTCTTTCTTGCGCCCGGCCCTCGCTTCTTCTTTTTTTTGCCCCCGGAGATGAGCGCCACGGCTCGATCGCTCGCCTCGCCGCCTGACCATTGTGTCAAGGCGTAAAAACGACACTTTTTCGATCGCTTATCGCCGACGCATTATTCATTTAATAGTCTGCTTAAAGACTTGCCCCTTGTCAAATAAGATCATAAAAGACTTCTTAAACATTACTCGCTCGATAAAGATTACTTTTTTTAAACTCGTGCGTATCTCGTCTTCACGCTCGAAAAATGCGCGATTCAATTAAACATTAACAGGTTTTTTTCTTCTTCCGAACGAATATTCTGCAATGAGATTAACTCGTCGTATCGCGGCGCACATCGTAATAACACAGCGTCTAACGTAGAGAGGAAGTTTGAAGGGAGAAAAAGGTCGAAATCTCGAGGGGGCCGAAGGTAAAAAAGTCACGGCCTCGTTGCGAACCCCGGGGGCGGCAATTCTGCGGTAAGTCGCCCGATCGCGCGCACCTCGTGAATTATTATTGTTGTTCTAATTATAATGGCGCGGTGGCCCGGGGCACGGCTTCTCTCACCTCCGGCGCTTTTTCGTGCGCGCGAGAAAAGCGCAGATGTTCGCCTCGAAAAACCCGTTCTTCCCGCGCCGTCGCTGCCCCACGGCGCTACACCGAGCTTTCTTCCTTCCCTCCTCCTCTCCCCGTCGCCATCCTTCACGCCGTATTGGAGCGATTTTTTCCCGCTTTTTTACCACTCGCTCTCCCGCGCTCTGATATTTATCTATTTTCCTACCCGACTTCCCTTGCCGTTTATTTTTCCCCGTCCACCGAGCACCTTGAAAAACGCTTTAATTTTTAAGAAACATTTGTTTTCAAATACTTTTTACATTATATAAAATTTAATTTTTTTAATATCCGATATATTTTAGAATTAAAGATTGCAAAATAAATAAGAATTATTATTAATCTCTTAAATCGGAAGACATATAAAATGACAAGCATATAGTTAGCCAACAATTATTCTGATTGTGATACTTTGAATAACTGTGCCACTCTCAGTGTATCAATTCGAACTGGACTTTCCCCTTAATTGACGCAGCCTATTATCAAGCAGAAAGAACTCCTCCCCCTCGATACACTTAAGGCCTAATGATAATTCATAATTCACAGTTGAAGCGGAAAGCGCGACTCTCTGCCGTCGCGGACGCGGACGTCTGGAGCCGGACGTGTATCTCCGAGGAGTCCGCGGGGCGGCGGAGCTCCCCCCGGCCATTAGACGCCGGTCCGCGATATCTCCCGCGTCCGCGCAATAATCGCGCGCGCGCGCTCCCGAGGGGCCTGCCGGGGAAATTCCTCGGCGTGCGCCGCGGCCGCGATTCGTCTCGGACGTGACGAGCGCGCCCGCGCCTTTTTATCGCTGAATAATCGCGCCTACCGCCCCCGGGCCGTATACCCAACCGCGCGCGCGGAATTACGATATTCGAGCGAGGATTGCGCCTTCTCTTTTTTCGCGCTCTACGCGCGCTCATTACGGAGATGGATTGTTATGGGCCGCCGCGGCTAATAAGGTTTAAGGATTTTCCTTCGGAGCCGAGCTCCTTGATTGAGGCATAATTCTGGACTATTTTTATTAGCCGAGACTAATTACCGCGATTAATTTTTTGTTTAATGAGGAAGATTTATGGCATGGTCTTCGGTGCGTTACCAAGATTTTATAATCTTATATCAGACGTTTTGATAACCGTTTAGGATGAAATATGTTAATTCGATTTGAGAATTTTAAGAAATTAGATGACTCGCATTACGTGTTTGTTTATCGGGGTATTTCCAAGACTTACTGATATCCCCCCGATTATTTTCACAACTCGTATTAATTCTCGTGGCTGGAAAACCGAAGCAGGAATTCCATTAAAAATGATTACAAAAATACGATGAGCGTCGTCCAAAGAGGAAGAAAAAGACAGGATTTATTAAGGAACGAACTAATGTGTTTGCTCGGGTGACGGCCCGGGTGTACTTGAGGTTACCTTGCGGGAGATGAAAAATACAAGCCGTTGCGGCTGGGAGCGGTAAAAGAATTCGCGCCGTGAAAGTTAGCCGGACGTTAGCGGCGAAACGTTTCCTTCCGTCACTGTCAAACTTTCCAGTTCCGGGGAAATTCGCCGGCGAGAAAAAGGAGAAAATGCAGCGTATAGATGCACCCGGCAAAGTTCGCCGCGCATCTTCGCCAATCGGCCCCGGCCAACTTCCACGTGCGCGTCATGAACCGACAAATAGGTGTTCGTTCCGAGTTACCCGAGACTCGGGTTTTTCTTTTCCAGGAGTAGTTTTCCCAAGATAGTTTTCCACTCTATATTTGTTAATCAAACGCGACGGACCGCCCCTCGCTTAGTAAAAGCTGATTTATCGTCCGGCGCAGTGCACGCTATATACCATTACTTTCGTATAGCTTTATGTTATTTTACCGTCGGAATTTTCTGTACACCCCTTTCTCCCTTTGGAAGCGCGCGCTGACTGACACTAATGTAAATTCACCTCGATCGCTTTGGAATTTTCAAGTCCATTAAGAGACTCCGCTCTATGGTAAATATTTTGAAGGCATCGCGCGCCGTGCCTCCCGGCAACGTGTTTACTTACGACGCATCAATCTTAATACACGGCGGTGAAAAAAAACGCATTGATTTTCCCGCAACGCAGCAAACAACGCGTCATTCGATAACGTCGCGCGGCCGAAATTTATAGGCGCGCTCATGAAGAGAGCGGAAAAACGCGAGCTAAGCGTCGTTAGTCGCGCGGACGAACCGCCGCGTCATCGCTGCGGCTTCTTTCTATACCCCATTGAACTAAATACCCGCACACCCGACGCGTCGAATCAATTTTCATTTTTCGAAGTCGCGCCCGTCAGGACGTGTATCGACCGGCGGACTTACGCCGGTATCTCCTGCGCATCTACCCCCGCGGTGTGAGTCACCCGAGGCCCGCGCGACAGTCACGCCCTAGATTCTCCCGTGGAAGACGGCCAAGGCAGGACCTTATCGACTGGTGCACGGGCAAAGGGCATAACCTCGTTGGGCTCACACGCCCTCGGTGGCTTTTAGGTGTTATGTGCCGATCGCGCCCTACCCATTTCCTTCGCCCTTTGATCCTCGTCACGTCGGCGGGAGATAAAAAATGAAAGGGGGATCGCCCGTGACCGCAAAGAAACGACGTCCGGAAACTTTGCGGCGAGCTGACTTTTCAGACCCGTTGCTCGAGAGGGTCCGACGACTTTCGCTTTCAACTTGAAATTTCGAAATTTCTCGCTTCTTGCAAATTTTTTTTCAAATCATATGTCACGATCATTTTCTTAAATTGCGGAGCTAATAAAATAGTCGATTTTGATTTACGAAGCTGGTAGTTAAAAAAAGACGTCGGAGAAAATTTGAAAAATTATATCATCAAAGTCGCTCAAATTATAATATTTGTATTAGACGTCAGCAAGTTTGCTCGACGCGGAAAAGGCATCTGCTAAAAATGTGCCTTTATCACAAGATCGATTTATTACCTCGAGATTTTGACGAGCGTTATAAGATGTCGCACCTCGAGTACCCTTAAAATTACTTTCTCCCTGCGCACCGCGTGAAATTTGTCGCGGAAACTCGTGGGCACCCTCCTGGAACTTTTCTTTATCACGAAAATTAATCGCATTTCTTTCGCGCTCATAGCCGAGGCCTGGAGGAATAGAAAGAGGCCCGCGCCTTTATCGCCGCAAGACCGAGGGCAGGGATCAAAGTCACGTGGAAAATCCTTTATAAGGAAAATAGTGCCGCGACGGCGGCGGGGATCGATCCGCCTCTTCTTCCCTCGACAAAGGAATCCTCCGTCACGACGAGTCGCTCACCTTGGCGGCAGCTCCCCCGGCGTAGCGCCGTGTTTGCTCCCGTTCAAAAAATCTTAAAAATATTTTCTTAAAACCCCGCGCAAACACGCATTTCGGAATATTGGAATTTCAGTGACGGCCCGGAGGCGCCTGTCGAGGATATTGAAATTCCGGCTCTTTTATTATTTTAATTTCTTACGTGCGACTGGTATTAAAATTCAAAACAAACTGAACGCGCCCTGATCGCGCGCGCGCTTCCTTTATTTGAATATCGAGGATTTGGGTCACGCATATTTGTTTCTCATACATTTTAATTCTTTTTCGGAGGGCGCCGAAATTATATGCATCGAACGACAACAAGTTGTCAGCATTTCCCCGACGAGCTTCGACAGAAAAAAAAACCCTCCTCCCTCGTAATCCTGGCTCTGATTCTGCATACTGTATTTGCCCGTGAATCTCGTAACAAATTAAACAATCGCGGAACGCGTACACACTTTCGGAATATAAAACGAAAATTTCCGAGGGTCGGACAGACGCGCCCATTATCCGCGAAGATGAAAAACCGAGTGCGCTTCCTGCCCGCTTAAACGTAGCTTCTCGCGCGCTAAAGCAGCCGGAAAAACCCGTAAAAAGCGCCAGCGCGCGGTCCATCCGTAGGAAGGCGGCGCTCAAGCACGCGTGCGAAGAGGGATGAGAAAAAAAGCAGCGCGGACGAAATGACGAAAGTCCGGCGGGTTAAGGAGTCGTGAAAAACGGGCGCGAGGAGGGTAAAAATAAGGGAAAATAAAAGCGAGGTAAAAAAAAAAGAAGCGCCGGAACCGGAAGAAACTCCGCGGGCTTCTCCGGCTCGCCCGGTTCCTTCCTTCCGCGCGCGGCGCGGCTGCACAGAAAACTCGCCGGGCATTTTTTCGCGGCCCCGGCAACTCCGCTAACTTTCCACTCGGCGCTTTTGTTCTTGCCGCGCGCGGCGGCGGCAGCCCACGCTCACCTCCGCTCGAGTGTGCACCCGGCGAGTCCGACGGATTACTCCGCACCTCCAGTACTTAGCTAATGGCCGGGCTCTTTTTTGCGCGCCGTTTGCTCCCGCCCCGGCGTACAGCCGCGACCTTGAGTGCGTGCCGCGCATTTGCCGCGCGCTCACCGCCGAACGGCCGTCGTTATTCTAATAAATGGAACGCCTTTTCGACTGCCGACGGATTTATGGATTTTCCCTCGGAGCGAACAAGCTTTGCCTTTTAGTGTACTATTATGAGAGAACGCGCGAGTGCTATAATCCGGTCGCGAAGCTTAATTTTCGCCTATGGTGCACTTTGAACTTTTTCCGCCGGTCCGGTGCGACACGGCGTTTAAAGCGTTCCCACGATTTAAAGATAACGCGCCCCGAGTGCGTTAGAGCAATTTGCCGTAACTGAATTCTTTATCGAATGAAAACGCGCGCGAAATCCCATTAGGAGGCGCGCGAGTCGTGTAAAATCCGGGGCGAAGTAAACGGGGCCAAACTCGATTCGAAGCGCGGGAGGGGAGACGCGCCCGGTCCAATTAGCGCCGGGCGCCGGCCCGCGGAAAACAAAATTTTCCGAGCGAGCGGCTCCCGCTAATTCGAGTTAGCGGCCGCATCGCGATGCCCCGCGCGCGCGCGCGAGCGGAGGCCGATAAATCCGCCGGGTGCGCGCAGCTGACGCGGGATTAATTTAGCGACTCTTATTTTCTTGGCAAGTGCCCGGGACCACCCGTGCGACGCCCGCGTGCGATCGGAGCGTAACGAGCCGGACCGGCCGATTCGTCGATGCGATAGCGCCGGATTTGCGGGCTCGCCTCGCGGCCGACTTTTTTCACCGCCGGCAGTATGTCGTTCCGCTTTGAAGTTTCCGGCGGCGTGTCGTCTGTTTTCCAAGATGATCGAGAAACGATGGGATTGGCAGGGGCGAGTCTAATTTTTGTGCTCCTTTTTCTGTACGAATGTTTTGGTACAACATTTCATCTTTGGGACAACTTTTCATTCATTGATATGCGTAAATAAAAATCGACTGCACACTTTAAATCTGATAAGTATCGTGGAGGTTATTAATAAATAATTTTGAGAAAGATGATCCATTCTTTTTTAAAAGATAAGATAAGAATCTTTACAAAAAAATATTTTAGCATTTGTTGGCATGAATCTGCGGCTTCCTAATTAAGTCGTAAAAACACGAAGGCATCGCCTCATTTATTTTAATCACGCGCGTTCTTCAATATTTTTATGCACTACTCCCCTTACCTCTCGGCATTAAAAAGGGCTTCGCTTTACAACCTCACCCCGCAGCCATTCCGGACCTAAAAAGTTATTTCTTTCATTTAAACATCTCCGGAGTCATACCGGAGAAAGGCGTATAAAAAAAGAGCCGCGCACGTAGAAGCGCCGCGGCGAAAGAGCTTTTTATACCGACGCACGAAAAAAAAACGCGCGGGGAAAGTTCCATATTGCCTTAACTAAACGGCCGCGGTAGTTACGTCGTAACGCTAGTCGTAATGCCTTACATCCCGCGATGAGAGATAGAGCAACGGTTAGAAAATGAAAAAGCCCGCAGAGTCGGAGAATCGGAGCCGCGCTCCAGCCCGGGAAGATATATCGAGTCGTGATTCCGAAAAATAATAATCACGCAGCCTACTGGGCGGTGACGGACGCTAATGAAAATATAGTATCAGTTGAAATGCGCCCCATTATCACGCGATTTTCGTTTTCTATTAAGCGCTCAGATTGTCGGTGTAAATCAAACCCACCGAAATACTTATTACCCGCTGTTACAGAAATGAAAAGAAGTAACAAACGAGGGGATGAAGTAATTAATTTTTAGAATAGAATTTCGAGTGAAGTGGTCGCATTGAATTTAAAGTGTAAAAAAATCTCGAAAGCAAGAGAAGAGCAACGAAAAATCAAGGGACCGGGAGTAGGGTTCGCCCGGCCTCGTGTCAACTAGACGTCGAAAATTACGGGGGGGAAGCGTTCGGACACTCTCTCGGCCGGTTTCTCTTCCCGGACTAATAACGCGCAATTACGTCAATTTGGCAGTCGGCGGCTGCGGTGGCGCGCGCTCCGAAAGCCGCTAATTCGAATTACGAGCTCCGGCATTACGCGAGCGGCCCCACCCCCTGCCCATCGCGATCCCGCGGGGGACTCTCGCACTTTTCCCTCCTCCCTTTTTTTTCATCCCGGCGCCACCGCCGCCGCCAGGTGTGCAGGCTTAAAACTCGTTTGCGTGGCTCGTACGAAAAGAGGAAAAAAAGGAGGAGGGTACGGCGGCGGCCTCTCCGCGGTTTATCGCGATTTTCGCAAGTGGGCCGCAGCGGCGGCTAATGGGACGGGCGCGCCTACCTCGCGAGGGGCGTATTGACGCGCGATTAAAAAATGACCGGGCAGCGCCTGCGAGGACGGCAACGCGTAATTTTTCAATTTTGCGCCGGTTACCGGGAACGATTGACGCGTCCGCGAGAGCAAATAAGTGGCTTTTGCCTTAAACGGCTGAGAACTAATCTCGTTAAAACTAAAAATCCGATTTTTTTTAAAACTCTTTTAATTTATGCACGAACAGCTCGAATTTGAGATAAAAAAAATCGCGCTAATTTACAATGCGGTATAATCATCGCTAAAAAATTTATGCGAACGAATGCGTAAATATCGACTCGGTCGAAAAACATTTTTCGTGTACTCTCTATAAAATGCGCGCTCAAATTGACCGTTATCTTTAATAATTTCCACAAAATGTTATCGGGGATATTCCGCAGCTTGGAATCGATAGTCGATTTGTGCCAATTAGCCCTCGCATAAAGGGGACTTCCGCATAAATCAGTATCAAGTGTGACTTGCGCTAGGGCGGCTGGTCCGCGTTAACTGGGGGTGTGCACGTGCGGTTAATGGTCAGGAGAGACGGAAAAGCTGCCGCGTCGAGATAAAAAAAAGAGTGAGAAAGAAGTAACAGTGAAACATTATCGTATGGCGCGAGGAAAAAAAAAGATTAAAGGCGCAGCCGTTCCTCCTGGTGTAAATTATGAACGAAGTACGAAGTGAACTATACTTTGAGAGAGTCTGTATCTCGAAATAAGTATTTAACTATAAAAGGTAATTTTTTGAACAAAATTTAATAATAATTTGAGTTACTTATTCAGTCAAGTAGAAAGTCAAGTAAAAATTGAACATTTTTTAAAGTAAATATTTATTGAAAGTAAGTGCATAAAGGATGTAATTTTGTTGGCACCAGTAAATGCGAATCTCTTAAAAGGATTCGGTTATAGGTACGACATTAATTTCAATGTAGTTGATAATTTTCATTAAATCAACGCGAATCAAAATTTACACCTGGAGTAATGCTTAATTCCGTTGAAAGCAATAGCAGTAGGAAAAAGCGCTCGAACGGATCCGCAAGCCTGGCGCAAAGCTGAAAACGTAAATAAGGATAATGGAAGGCGGGAGTAAAAAAAGTCATAACAATAACAAGCCCTTGCGCGCGTAGGAGGCTACGAAATGAGAACGAAGCGCTGCATTCTGCGAGAGAAATGATGGTGCGGAGTTGCCCGCGAAGTGCAAATACGGGAGCGAGCGAGAGAGACAAACATCTCGCCATATACATAGATTTTCGAGCGAATAATAGGAAGCAGGAGCGTAGCCGCGGCGCATTTTGTAGGAATTATTGGCCGGAGTTAAGGCCCGCAAGGGGCAGGGGGGCGTGCCGCTATCACGCATATACGCCGCCGTCCCGGTAGGCAGCTCGGGAGAGGAGGGGGAGCTGCCGGCGCGACCCCAGGTCCCGCGGGACTGCAGAAATGCACTACTAATGGCCGAACCGTGTTGCATTAGAGGGATTAATGCAGCCCGACCACCTTCCGTCCCGCCGCCGAGCTCGTCACTTTATCGCCCGTCGCGATTTCGGTGCGCTCGGCCCTTACCCCGCGGCGCCCCGTAAAAACTGCGGGCCCCGCTTCCTTTTCGATCGACCGACAATCATATTTCGACACGCTCCTCGCGTTAAGGAGACCCGCTCGTTGACTCTCCGCAAAGTCTCCGTGGGCTTCGAATTTAACGTAACCCCCTCGCGCATTATCGCTTTTATAAGTATGAGAGACTTTTTAAGAAAGTGACTTCGCGTTAAATGTTGATACGTGCGATTAAACTTTGACTCGCGTTACTTTTTAAATCGTGTTCAAGTTTAAAATCAAGCTTCAGCGTTTGCAATTCGAGAGATTATTTTACAATGTTGCAGTATGAAAGTTTTCTTGAATTTCGCACGAAATGTAATTATCAGCCTCGAGCAATTCAGAGATGGAATAAAAGTTTTCGTAATATTAAAATATTCACAGATGTTGAATTTATAAAATTCATTTTGTACGCTGCTTCTTATTCTGCTGAAAAAACCGATATTACGATGAAAATTTAAAGTCTATTAAATATCCATACAGCATTTTTAATCTAATCGGTGAAGTGGAAAATGTAATGGAATCAAATTATCCATTTTATTATTAAATTCGTAAGTAATTTTCAGAAGATTGAAAATCGTGCTATTTTAAAATACGCGAAACTCTTAAACACGATAAAATAATTTTGCATTAAAAGCGGCTATTACACGTCCAATATTGCCGTCGTAAAAAATGGCCGTAGGGTATATCCTACGTACTTTGACATCGTGTACTTTATCGTGTCGCGATTGTGAAATTTCATGCACGAATTATTACGTAACGGAATTCAACCTGTGGGACAGTGCGCATTTAGCCAAGGCATTACGTAAATACGTTTGAGAACATTAACGTGTCTACAGAGTTGAAAAATCTAAACTTGTTTCAGGTTCGCGATAGTTTTACAAACTACTTTATATTACCCCCAGGCGCAATACACATTAAATATTAATCTGAAATTTACATTTCATCTCGTGTCGCCGGGCAAAAAAAGGTACAACTACCGGTACTTAATAAATAATAAGAAGATCGCGCCGCGGAAATCCATATCTTAAGTGCCGTCGCTAAAAGAAGCTGCGAGTCTCTTTATAAAAGTCGATCGCGAGGATGTCCCGGCGAGGAAGGCAGTTTTAAATAAAAGCAGAGGCAGGATGATGGGCGGGTGTGTCATTGCCGAGCGTAAAATAATTATGGCTGAACGGCCGGCGCGATGTACCTTAAGGTCCGTAAAATCCGACGTGCGCTTTATGGGCCCTCCTCCGCGTTACGTAACGATCGAGTCGTCGCCGTCGTCCGGCTCGCTCACTCGTAAATCGCGCCAGTCGTATATACGCCCGCCGGGGGTACAAAAAAGAAGCACGCCGGCCGATCTTGCCCACTTGCGGCCGCGTGACTCACGCCGCCGGACCGCATTCTTCGGCGCTTCGGCTAGTTTCGCGCCTGCGTACCCATTCCGTCGCTTCCGGATTTTCCACGCTAATCGCCAATCGTTCCGCGATAAAGGCTCGAACTTCGTTTCGAAAGTCGCGTAGGTGGAAGTGCTTCGCAACCGTTCCACCGCGGAGACGGTAAAAAAAGGGAAGGGAACGGAAGGGAAGAGGAGGGCTGTTATTGGGCACTCTCCCGGGGCGGACGCGGCTTTTTCCGGAGCTCGCTGCGCTGCGCCGCCGCGGAAAAGGCAAAACGACTTAGTTTAAAGTCCCGGAGATCCCGATTTAATGGAGATCCCGGGGCTTCGTTTCCTTAACGATCCGGCCGCAGCAGCTCGCAGTTAAAGGGCGAAAGAGAGCCGAGTGGGCGGAGCCGTTAATTAAGATGCCTGTTTTACCGATGGAACGGAAAGCTCCGGGAGCGCGGCGAGCTTACGACCCGACCCGGGGGGAAGAGGAGCTTTTATGTCGCTCCCCCTTCCCCTCCGCACCTCCGCTCGACGGCTCCCCATCCGCGCGCTCGCTTTCCCTCCGACAGCCGAAGGGTCGGCTAAATTGTCCCGCGGTGTTTACCTTCTGATTTATGGGATTGACCGTCTATTGATCGGCTGACTCTCGGCCTTTATTTTAAACCGGAATAACTTGAGCGCGCTTTTCAGGAGGGCGAGACCGCTTTTATTCCCGGCCGCCCATTGTTGCCCTGCCTTTTGAATAAACTTTGCTTTCCGACGTGTTGCAATTAAGGCTTATATCTTGATTAATACAACACTGCCAGTGGATTTCATTCAAATTATTCCTCGATGCTATCGACATTTTATTACGTTTATTTAACTCTGGAAATTAAAATACAACTAAATGCCATTAATATCGCGTCGAGAGCTGATAATGTTTAAATATATTAAAAGCAATGATTTGTTAACGGAATCCCTCGCTAAAAGTTTCTCCGTGACAGCAGAAAAGAAACAGGGAAAAAAGTACAAAAAAAAGAGGGGGGAGGGAGAACCGGTCGTCCTGCAATTGATCCGGTGCCTAAAGAGCGGGGCAAATAAAGCGACGCGACATCGCCGGCACGTAGAATGAGAGACGCGAGGGAAAGAGCGAAGGTGGGACGGGGACAACCTATTCCGATATGGCGGGCCGATCGGTCCGCTCGGATTGACCGGCATAAAGGTAGGAGGACCAATATACGCGCACACGAACGCGGGCACAACGAGCGAAAGGAAGGGCCACTCCGAGTGCGATTTTTACGTGCGATTCAATTTCACGGGCTGCTTCATCCGAAACGAGTTCGGATGCACAACCTCGGGAATACTCCGGCTCCTCCTCCTCCTCCCGCGAAAGGCACAACCGGCGCGCCTCGTCGTTTTCCCCCAGAGGCAGATCAGCGCTCGCTGGATTTCCGATTTCCAGACTCTCTGTCTCTCTTTTTTTAATCCCTCCCGCGCTCTCGCGCTATTTGCGTCCGCGCGAGTATGCAATCGTGACACGACTCACTCGCCCCTCTCTCTCTCTTCATCCTTGATCGCGGTCGTTTTTATTCGAGAGCCGTTACGAGTTTCGTTCGACGCGCGATGACGGAAATAACGAAGATTTTTTTGGAGTAATATGCAAAATGTTGGTTCGAGTTTTTTTTAGTGCTCAAGTTAACGGAATCTACATGAAATACAATTTTTCTCCATCAATTTGGCAAGTTTCGACTTCAGTTCGCTTTTGATTACCCGAAGTTAGCGGAATTGCATTAAACAATTTCGCCGGTCGAAGTTGCTTTGCATTCGGCCAGCGGTACGCGAGGCGCAACACATTCGAATTCCCGGCCGCATCCGCTCCGAAATTATTGTCTCTGCGTCGATCGACAATTTAACTTACGTCGCGCTTCGATCGCTCAAACTCGATATCCGTGAACCGGCGCCGCGGCGTCGGCTGCAGTTCGGGGGCGCGAGTCGAGGCTCGAGGAATTATACTTCCCGGGCCGTTAACTCGCGGGACGAGAAGGCGCGAAGAGCCGTAGATCGCGTCATCGATTTGTCCGCGGCTCCGTAACGTTGCCATGGCGCACAAGCCTCCGGTAATTGCAATCACGGATGCATACGCGTGCGCGGCCACGCGCCGCTGAATAATTCAGGCCTGCGCAGCGCTCTCCTCTCCGTCTCCTGCGCCCCTCTCTCTTGCTCCGCGTCTTTCGAAATTCGAATAACCATCGTCGAATACAAGAGATCCGAGGGAATTTTTAGCGCTCGGGATTTTCCGCTACGATTCCTGCCGCGTGCGTGGTGCCCTCGAGCTCCCGCGGTCGTGAGCTCCCGCGAATTCTGCCAATCAACGCGGCTGCGTCGAATTTTCCGTTCGATTTTTACGACGAGGAGGAATTTCGAGTTTGTGTTGCCGCGGCACACATCTCGTGTTTTTCAAAATACTTCATCGCTGCGCGTAACAGTTCCACTTTTCGTTCAATATACCGTCATAACTCGCGTCAAAATTTTTCAAGATCATAATCGTAGACGTAAATGCAAGGTGTATTGGTAAAAATTTTGGTTTGGAAAACAAACCATATACAAATAATTCTTGCGAAGGTGGGTCTACAGCTTACACGTCGAATCAGGTACATCTCGGCCTACATCTCCGTTTCCAGCACGACGATCGGGCAGCGAAGCAAGGTCGTCGTGGATCGCGGCGGCCAAACTTAGGGCTCCCCCGCCGAAAGCTCGGCGCTGATCGCGTGCTCGGGGCCCATCAGGCCGTGCGGGCAGCCACGATCGATGCCGGCGAGAACGAAAGGGAGAGGGCACGGCGCGTATACACGGCCGAACAAACGCATTCCCCACCCGGCCGTCGGCTCCGCGCGTACACACGTATACCTTTGTTTTTCATTCGGCCGCGCCGCGCGCTCTATTTTCAGGTGATGGCGCCGGCTGAATTTCTATTATATTTCCGGGGAAAGCGCGCGGGGGTGGGCATCGCGTGACCGGCCGATTGCCCCGGCCCCCCGGGCGATCTCTCTTGCTCAAACGCGACTCCTTGGACAGGCTTTTGCGAGCCACGGCTTGATGGAAACGGCCCTCGCCTCGCCCCGCCTCGCCCTACCGAATATATGTACTTTTCAGGTGAAACGCCACGGCGTTCCGGCTCGCCTCTCTTTCTGCTTTAATCTGTCTTGTTGATTCTTCGAGTAATGCGCCGGGCTACACACAGCGGCTAATAAAAATCCTGCCCTTTGTTGCTCCCCGTAGAAATTATTGCCCCGTCATTTATGCTCGGCATTCCCTCTCAATCAAAATATTCTTTATAAAAATACATCCATTTTTTTATCAAAATTATTTTCTTATCTAAACATTTATTCACGGAAAAATTGCTAAGCAAATCTGCAATTGGAGAAGGATAATCCTGCTTGATATTCACCTTGCCCAGCGAGAATAAAGGATCGCAGCCCAGGTATATCGACACCGAGAAAATGACGGACGCCAGTGGATCGAGCAGTCGTGCGCGAAACTCGCATGTCAATTGTCCGTACGTATCTCGCGCGCCGACCGTCCATCGCGATCCCCCGTTCCCCCCACGGCGTGTACCTATGTGCACTTTCATGTGCCGCGAGACTCTTCCCGGATGCCTGTCCCGGTGTCTCTTACTCGGCCGTCGCGGGGATTAAGATCGCCGCGTCCCGGATTAAGACGCTCGTGCCTTGTATCTTCATCTCGCGTAATTTAATTCCGCGAGAGCTACGCGCATTTTATTGAGCTCTTGCACGCCGGCATTTTACGCGCAGAATTGTTTTGCAGCGTAGATTAGAGAGCGGCGCTTCCAGCTCGACGTATGCAGCGTCGATGGGAAATTCCAGGGGCGCGGTTTGATCTCGCCGTTCGCGCGGCGCAAAGGGCGGAAATTTTGCTCGCGAGTGTCGAACTTTGATTGCAATAAACAAACTTTGCGGCTTGATGCCACGTTCGGTAATTGATACATCAAAGGGGCGCGACTTCTACAAATGAACCGCGCGGAGACGGCGTATGCAATAATTTCCGCGACGCGTACACGTGGAGTGGACCGCGCGTCTCCCTGCGTGCGCGCTCGGCTCACAGAGAGCCGACGCCAGATCCAATTGCCCAATCACGCTTCGGCGAGCACGAGCGAGCGAACACCCTGTGTTCTCTGTCGCGTTTGCTGTTTTTTTATTCCGTTGCCGCGCTCTTTTTTCGGTATCGGTTTTTATTTGTCGACCCTTTTTGCGATTCGAGATGATACGCGCGGCTCTGACTCCATCGTGAGTTACATCCAAGAGCATGTCGGATTACGTCGAGGGTACGACGGTTGTGTTTTATTTTTTTCAAAAATGAATTTATCAAACGCTGTTTTCTCAAAATCACGCTAATAATGGAGTTATCAAGATAATCCTAGTTTTAAAATCGATAAAGAATGTACGTTAAATCAACATTTTATTTTAAAATGTTTTTAAAAGAAAATGTATAATGCTGTAAAATTAAAGTGAAAGATTGAAAAAGGTTAGCGACCTCTTATTTTCCGCTTTAATAACAATAAAATAAAGTAAAGTGAAAAAGAGGTGTATAAAGAGCAGTATATAAAACAAAGGAGGAGCGAGTGTGGGAAGAGGAAGGGCCGCGAACGCGGGAGAGAGAGAAACACTTAAGAGAGTCCGGCTGACGTAGTGCCCGGTCCGTGGAAGACGTGCAAAGGCGTCTCGTTGGTATCTCTCTTTCCGCTCGTGTGTCGCGCGGCGCATCGCGGTCGTATATTACGCTGAAAGGGGCAAAAGGAGGAGCGGAGTCGCGTGCTGGAAGGCCGCGGCAGGAGGAGAGGCTCGCGGCCACCTCCGTCGTAAAGGTTAGCCGGCGAATTATAGACTCGCGGTCACGCGGAGAGGCCCGCGAGCGCCCCGGAAAAAAGTGCCCGCGCGCCGGAGGAAGAGAGGGAGGCCGAGGTAGCGATAGCGAGCCCGCGGGCAATAAAGATAGCCTAATGCGCCCGCGCTTAATCTCGAAATTTCGCGGGGATTTACGAGGCGCGAGGGTAATTGATTTTTCACCGACGCGCGGCTGTCGCGAAATTTTCCCTCCGCGAGCGCGGATTATCTGTGCGCGCGCTCCTTCCGCTCGTTTTTTTTCCCGGCACCCTCGCGCGCTTAATCGAATTAGTTTTATCTCGCGGACGGCCGAGCGAGCTGAGCGATGTTACGGGGATTATAAAGATCCCACGCTTTGAGATTGTCGGAGCGCGCGACGGGATTTAGCCAATTTCGTTGATCATTAAATTCGCGCTTTTCGAGGAAAAAATCATTTTATTGACGAACCGGACGGCATTAGCGCGTACGCACGTCGCGTGTTATCGAAGGACGAGGCGAGATAAGAGAGTCAACTTTATTGACTGGACTGAAATATCGAGAACGTGCGCTGCAGACTGGAATCATCAAAGATTTACAAAAATAACTTAATTAATACCGAGTAAAAGACACCATAACACTTTTACGGTTGATATAATTATAAACCTATTTGATGTTGACTGCTAATAAGGCCTACCATATACGTGCAAACGATTTTCAAATAAAAATTGCAAGAAAAAATAATCATCAGATTTGTATAAAAAAGAAAATGGTATATAAACTGTAATTTTAATAAGAAATTTTCTACATACACACTTACTTTTTACTATTAGTCTGCATGTATAACGTACCATAAGTTAAGGAAGGCAGACGCTAGGTTTCACACTCTGTTATCGCAGCACCTAGACGAATGTAATTAACGCCACGCACGATAATTTTTTAAAGCAGCAAATTATAACATTACATATTGCGACCGCCGCTAAAATTGCAGCTACCTATATGCGAGCGTTAAAGACAATACGCGTATCGTTGATTATAAATTCGCTTACGTACAAAAACTCGCCTAATTTTACTCGTAAAAAAATTAAGTAATTTGCATTCTCGACAAGATGCCGTCGAATCGAGGTGTCGCGCATAAACACAGCGTATGCAACGGCAGTTGCAGTAAGGCGCCTCGGCGACTTTAATTGGCGCCAGGCGGATGGCCGATGTAAATCAGCGCGTCATACGCGGCAGCCAGTCACGAGATAGCGCCTCGTTAAACGGATCGGCAATGGGCGCCGATAAGGCTCGATTATCGGCCGCTAACGATCCGTTAAGGGAGGATTATCGCGGCTAAGGGAACGACTATCCTCCGTCACGTAATGCGCCGAGGATTAGCCCGACGGGGAGCGGCGGCCGCGCGGTTATCGTCCGCTGGTCGCTGCGCGACGCTTATATCTTATTCCGTCGCTCGCCGCAAGTCCGAGTACGTCGTTGCCGTCTTGTACGCTCCGCCGACGCTGTAATCGCTCCTGAAAACCCCGAGCGCGGAGCAAATCCTAGTAATAACCCCTCCGCCTCGCGGCTTACTTATTTCGTGCCGCCTTGTCTCATCGTTATTCCACTGATCTGCCAACTAATTTTCGTTATTCTAAGCAATCTACCAGCAGCCGTAAACTGCTCTCCGATAATCTCTATTTTTGTCGTAAAACAATTTTCATTAATTTTAATGTCCGCGAACGCCTCCGTCACTCAAGGAGAAGATTCCCGCGTAGAGCCTTGCATAATTTAGCGCCGGAGAGCACCAGTTCCTGCGTGCACCTTTCTTTATGGCACCGCTTAATGCGCGGGCTCTTAAGACGTGACAAAAGTAATAACTGCCGTCATTACGAGAATATCGGCGCTCCGAGCCGGCGGGAGTTATCTCGATATTTTAGCATTCGTATCGCGAGGGAATTAGCCCGGGCCGGGCCGATGCGGGGGCAATTTCCAATATCCACTTCGTTCCGCGCTCCCGGCTGCGCGCGGCTCCATCTCGCTCGCTCGCCCGTCGTAATTACCCTTCCTCCTTCATCGGGCGGGCGCGCGATCGCGCGTTTCCGCGCCGCCGCGACTACCCTCCTCTCCGGCGAGCGTCGCCGTACTTAACTTCTATCCGATCGGATCATCTTCCTGATTTTCTCAATTCTCTGCCTTCCTGTGTTCTTCCCTCCGACCCCCGTGTCTCTCGCTAATTTTCGACCAATCTCCTCTCGCCGGCTTCCCCGGTCTATTCAATCGACGATATCGAGCTTGCGCAAGCTCGGATACGCTGCTATTTACATTTTGCATTTAATCGACATTTTTCAGGTTCGCAATATTACATCGTAATTCCCAAGTTACGTTGATTAATCGAAGGGTATCTTTAAGAAATAAAACCGAACAATCGACGCTAAAAAATACACGACGCGGAATACGCGCTGAATAATTTAAGGCGAAAGTACTATAAGGAATTACGTTTGTATCGCGGAGCATTCGCGCGATATAAAAGTGATTCGTGAAACATTCAAGGAGGCCGATATAAATTTTAAAGGCACGCGGCTCGGCACGGAGGATGGAACCCAGGGCAATACGAGTTTTCATCCGGACTCACCTTTCCTCCCTTTGTCCCCTCCAGCCGGGAGAAACTCGCGCTGCGAGGAGCGGACCGGAGGCGCGCTTCTTCCACCGCCCGATCATTTTCCCAATCCAACTTCGAAACTCGCCGGATCTCGGAGCCGCGTCGCGCGAGAAAGAAAAGCGGAGACGGCTTTATAGAGAGGCGGCGGGATAAAAAAAAAAGGAAAGAAAGACGAGAAGGGCGAAAGTCGAGGAGGATGAATCCAGTCCCGGGGAAGTGACGGGACTTCTCGAGCCCGTTCAATATACCTGCAATCGCCCGAGAGCCGTGCTCGCGAAATTAGATTCGAGAACCACACGGAGTTATGCCTGCAATCAGCCCTAGTCGAAACGAATTTACAATTCGAAAATTTTGATCGTTTCCTTCGTTTTTCAACGATAAAACGAAACCTTGATTTTAACTTCAACAAAGAAAGCTAAAATTGTATTAGTCTTCCAAATTGAAATAGTTCGCTTACATGCAGTGCCGTAAACAAAAGGGTCTTCCTCGGAGGGCTCAATGAAGGTAAAAAAAAGCTAGACAGAGCAGTCGTCGCCGTCGTTTAATCCAAGCTCTCGGGCAAGTAACGCGCCAGCCGGCAGGTCTTCGTTCCTATTGTTTCGCCGTCGTCGCGAGATCCTTTGCGGCGCGGTTTTGCGCACTGGCTGTGCGTATGTAAATGCCGGGAGGCGACGCGCGCCGTCGGGCAAAATCTCGAGACAGCGAACGCTGTAAAGGAACGAATTAGCATATTTTAGAATTGCATTAATTACCCATCCCCCCACGCAACCCCCGTCGTCTTCCTCGCTCGCTCCCCCTACACGCCGGCCTTAACGTCTCTTCCCGCGCCCGAGTCTTTGTATTTTAATTCTCCTCTCTTACGGGGGCTTAGCCCATCGTTCCAGCCGTTCCCTCTCAAAAGGCTTGATTTTCACTACTCCGAGCTCTCGGTAGCTTTTTAATCTTTGATTATTTTTTTTACCGAGTAATTAAAACAGTTTCTTTAGTACACCCTTGGCGAACAATTCAATTTTGTTTACAATCGCAATATTTTTATAGATGCGTCAATTATTTTCTTTAAACGGAGAATAAAGAAAAGTAAAATTATTCGCGTCTCACGGTTTTTACAAGCAAGTACACGGCTATTCAAGGGCGTTCGCGACGACAGCTTCCGCGAATTCCCGAGCGCACCGAGTGAAAAATCCCCTTCGGCCGGGTCCGATTCTTCGAATTCCGCCCGGAGTCCTCCTTCGATTTGTCATCTCCCTGTCGCGCCCCCTCGACACCCGCTCTCGTTACGCTCCGCCTCGATCCGCGTTTCATCGCCCCGCCGGCGAAAAAAGAGGAAGAAAAAAGGAAGAGCGAGCGAAGGCGGCCCGGTTGCGGCTGCCCGCGCGCTCGGGGGGCGCGCGCTGATAATGAAACGCGGCATTGTCGGCGCTCGCGCGCGCCCCGATGATTGATGACGGGGGGCCGCGCTCGCGGGGCCTCCTTTAAAGGATTTCGCCGCGTCCCCGGGCTGTCGTAATTAGGCGCGATTAATCTGGCCGCGGCTCCTTGGAATTCGCCGGCTCAAAGGAGTCGCTCCTCGCGCGGACCGTTACGGCCCGCGCAAAATGAAAGTCTCTTACGCGGTGCCGGCGCTCGGGCACTTGTTTTCGACTCCGCGGGTACGACTCGCGACGACTTAATCGCCCCGATCGCTTGTTCCCTGTCTTCGCGCTCCGCGGCTGTCTCGCGCGCGGATTGATAACCGCATAGGATACGCGATCGCTTTAATGTGAAACTTGTTTGATTCTCCGTCTCGGTGATTTAATTTTAAAATAACCGGCAATTATCTCGCCCGAATTTATCCGAATTAAATTTATACTGAAATTAATTTTGGATTTGAAGCTTCGCGCACCGTTTACAACAATAAATTTTAAATAGAGTCGGTGGGAGTTTCCGCTCCGTCGGCAGGACCAAATTGCTCATTGTGTTCTCCCGCTTTGCGGAGGGATCACGAGCCGCGGCGAAATGGACCAGGTGCAGTCGCAGTAGTAACGGTGGCGACCAGGGTCAGACCGGATCGCAGTAGTCGATGTACAGATCCGGGGAGGGTGGAGATTGCGCTCTCCGGACTGCGGACACGGCCGTCCGTCGTAGCTCGGCAGTCGTGTACAAGGTTTGCGTATCGCGCGTCGGGGGCATCCCCCCGACACGGCTGCACCGTCGCGGGGGTGCCAACAACCCACGGCTACTCGATCACTCAATTAGGCCGCGGCGTGTTGGTAGGCGTGGCCGGTGCGTCTCTCCTACACGCGTATATATATCATGGGCGAACACGCGCCGCGAAGCCCGCAGCGCGCCGGCTCGCAGATGTGCCCCGAATCACCGATTGCCCGGCGTGAATTTACTTCGACGGCGCTGCTCACTTAATTAAATGGGACCTACGATCGCTCTGCGCGCGCGCGCGGAGGTGGTACTTTGGATTTCGAAGGGGCGGTCGCCGGCGGCGCTTCTCTGTTTCCCTTTTGCGCGCGGCCGGCTTACCGCCCCCGCGGGCACTCGTACATATACGCGTATGTATAAAGCCGAGCTCTCGGCAATCCGTCCGTCGATGAGCAAACTCGATTCACGGTCTTTGGCGGCGGAACAATGGAGAGCGATGTTTACGTGTGTTTATGCGCGCCTGCGTTAATCCGCAAGCTCCAGGCGCGGTATTGGCAATGCTGCGCGTTTAATTGGGTGATTCGTTTTCGGGAGCGCGCCGAATTTCCGCCGCTCCCCTCGATCGTTCGTCAAGCATTTTTCTTCCCTTCAAACTTACGGTGCACCCGCAGCGGCGGGAGAATTTATTTCGAATGAGTCGCCCTCAATTTCTACCCCGTAATGAAGCTTTTAGAGAAGCTAATAAAACGATTATAGCGAAACGTAAATAAAATAGACAAGCTGTTATTGCTTTCCCCGTACAATCATTAACCAGTGTGTTTTCTTTTGTTCCAGGTATGTAAAACACGTCCCGCAGCACCAGAATGGCGATCAGCGTGCGCGTGAGTCAGAGTGCGAATTATGAAACGAGCGTAATTAAATCGCGAACAATGATACTACCCATATTCATCTGAATCGGCTCCGCAGACGTCGGTCCCGCAATAATTAGCCGCCATTATGCATGCGCATATTATGCGTGTTCGACAGCGGCTCGCCGATTAACATGAAAATAGTCGCTCACTCTCGCTTTCCGCGCGCGCCCTCCCGTATCGATCGGCCGCTGAAACCGCATAGCGCGCCCACGCGTCTTACCGGCCGCAGCTGCCCCCGCGGACAATTATTCCAGTGACGCCGGGCACCTCGGAGTCCGGCGCGTCGCGCGCGAGGCGGCCCGAAAGTGCGACGAGCGAATGTAAAAATACACGGGGCATAAATACGGGAAACTTATTGCGGGGCCAATGTGCATAAGCCGCCGGCTACACGTGCGCGTCGCGAGGACATTGCCAGGTTTACGAGGCCGTACGTTACGCACGCAGCCCCGGGCCAAGCCGGGGAATTTCCTGGATCCTCCCCTACCCTCGACGGCGACCTGTCATATTACCTGCGAAATCGTGAATTTATTCCACGGAGCCGTGCGAAGAACGCCCGCGGAGAAGCGCCGTATACGCCCACTCGACGCGCATATTTTCTGTGGGAGGCGGAAATAAATAAATTTTTACTCTTGCTTTATTTCCTTCTGTCCTTTATTTTTCACTTTTTAATTGTGATAAGCACTATCACACGGCAGCGTCCAATTTTAGAAATCGCTTTAATTAAGATTATCTTATCTCCTTACCTTAACGGTTCATTTTTAATTAATTTAATCCAAAAATACACAAGTATTACAATGTAGGCCATCAATTTACGATTGATTTAAAAGTTAATAGGAAATACAAGATTTTGGGAAATGTCGAATGCTTTAAGCGGGCATTTGAGTTCAGATCTGCGTTTAAAGTTGTTGCAGTGAAAAGAATCACTAAACACGTCTGAATTAGAAAGAATCACATTCATTGCGTCATTGTCCATAAAACAGCGACTCTATAAAATAAAAATAAAGAACAAATTTTTTATAACTATTCATATACATCTGTAGTAGATCGGATTATTATTTATTATTACCTTCATGTATGTTAAAAGGAAGAGTTGAGTTTTGGTAAACTGATTTTTTAAGAGCAGAAAATCAATGAAATGATCATAAATTTCTGCATAAGACTCTCGTAACATTGCCTCATAAGCAATTTGCAAACCGAAAATCTCAGTTATTATATTATTAACTTTATCACTCTATAAAAAGTGTAACGAAACATAGTTATTAAAGTTTTTAATAGCGCAATTGCTTCTACTTACGTCATAATCTTCTCTTAAAATTCCTTTGGATGATATACATAATAAAGAATTATTGGAATATTTAACATCGGTAGTGTAATCCATTTTTTTACCACCGTTTGTACCTAAAACGATATTGTATTAAAAACGAATTATTATTTTTATGTAATTTAAAAAGATTACTTACGATATTCTAAATTATTTTCATTTAGTAACGAATATAAAAGTCCAGCTAATTTTGCTCCAAAATTTCCGTAATGTATAGATCTGAAAGTATATAATCGAATATACTGCTAAAACTTTAGTCATTGTATTAATTCATACCTGGGTAGTGTTGGTGAGATTAATGCATCATTGTTTATAATCATATTTAACACTAAAACTCAAAATGTCAAACATTACCGATTAAAATAGAGCAATATTGTGATATGATTTTGTACTTACAAAACTTGTTACGTGGTACATCTAAATCAATTATACTGAATGGAATCAAGTCACTGAAATTAAAATTGCCGTAATTTTGATCACAAAAAGTAATCTTCAAAAAATTGTTTTAATACTTACTGAACAGTATCCTGCAGTGATCTTAATTCTTTCATTTTCAGAATTTGCTTATATTTAATTAAATTAAAAAAGTTGCTAGGTGTTAATTCAAACTGAATAGAAGAAATAGAAAATGAAAAAGAAAAAATATTTTATGTAAATAAATGCTACTTTGTAATATAAAAATGAAAACTTACATTATCATGAAAATTTTTAGATGGATAAAAAATATACTCGAATATATTATCAGTAATTGTTTTTAATTTATAATTAAGATAAATCTGTTCCCTCGAATTTTTTGTGTACGATTCAAGTATTTTATTATTTAAAGATTCTACAATATTCATTATAATTTGTTCTGTCACTTTAAAATTAAAAATCTGAAATTTTTAAGATACCTAATGAATTAAATAGCGAAATGCATATAAATTGAGCGTGCTTAATAATATGTATACGTTGCTAGTATCTGCATTTATTGAATCATACAAAAATTTATGAGAAGCTCCATACAATTTTGTCTGTTTGAGGCAAAACCATGATCTGGAAAAAGTAATTTAAATAATAACACGCGTAGAAATATTATAATACTTCGTAACTTAATGCATACTTGTTATTAGTTTCCAGTATTTGTGATAAATTCCAATTTATCAATGGTAAATTTTCTGTTATTATTTTTGTTATAATAGCTAAAACTTTAGAAAAACATTCAAAATACTTACTTAAATTAAATTAAAATTAAAAAAAATATACCTATAAGATTATTTGAATTTTTATTTAAGAGTTTCGCAAGGTCAATAAAATATGGCTTATTTATCAAGATAATATGATCTTCATTCTTTATATTAACATTTACTTTAGCAAAAATTAATCTAATTATTCTTTTCCATTCCATCTAAATGATTTTTAATAAATATTGATTATTAATTAAATTAGATTGATCCGCTTGAATAATTCAAATATTTTACCTGAGCGAAATCTCCTGTTTCACTAAATTGTATAAATAATTTATCTAATTCTTGGAGAGTAATTCTAATACCTACTCCTGTAGGAGTATATTTTTGCACGGATAATGTTGCAACCTAAATGTTTAAATATATTTTTAATGCATACTTTCTATAAAGTAAATATAATCACTAAATTTTACTTACTTCTCTTAAGTTATTAAAAAAGTTTTTTATCGATTTCACGTAGTACAACGGTATGAAGTCATACAATTCACAAATTATTTCTATATCTTTTATATTTGCATTCAAGTAGTAATAGTCTTTATAAAACATGATATCACTAATCTTCATACTTATTTCTTGTATATCTTCTGTCGATGGTGGCTGTAACTGTAATTAAATTCACCCGTTTTATTATAAAAATAATGAACGAAGTGAAGTATATTCAATCTTACCATAATGATATTCTTCGTTGGATAATCAGGATCGGGAATTACTCTAATATCAAAAAAAGCATGTTCAAAACCAAGATTCGCTAATTTTATATCTAAATCTGTCCAATTTCCATTATTTTTTATAAACTGTTTGATTTCACGAGATAATGTTTCAAATGCTAAGTCCTCTTGATTCTGTATATCGATGTCTCCTTGCAATTTATATTTAAATAGTACAACATTAGATATATTAAAAATGTTAAAATTGTAAATTATCCTTACCAAGTCTTATACAGTTTTGATATAATTTTTTTTCCATTTTCAACGTTACTGAGTCACTTTTCTTTACAGCACTAATCAAAAGTCCTACAATTCATTTGAAATTGATTAAACTAATAATTAATATAAATCTTAATCATTTACCTGTAATGTACGAATATATTGTAGGAATTACATTCTCAAAAGTTTTTCTCTCGTTGTTGAATTTATTATTACTGCAGATGTACGAATGCATACTTTCACATGGATTTATAGATTTATTGATGTTTTTTATAATTTCGTTATCTGTACATTAAAAAAAGTCATTAGATTTGATTTTCCAAACACACACTTATAAATATTTTTAGAATTCACTACGTACACAAAAGAAAACAATCACCAATGCATTTTTCCGGTATAAAGTCATCCTTTAAATTATTTGGAATAAAACTTTTATTAAGAATTCTAACATTATTTTTCACTATTGATGGCAAACATGTCATCCCAAAAGCGAGAAAAATCCTAGAAGTTTTAAGAAATTAATAAATTAATTTGATTACAAGGGTTTTCGTATAAAAATTATTACTCTCTTACAAAAATAAGCGAAACAACATTGGTGTATTTCTAGAGGACACTGCATCGCAAACTGAGCTAACTGCCCGTTTCATCGTTCATGTACATCTCAGTTTTAATAGAGCAAAATTAAGTTACATCATTCAAGTCTGACTGTGTTTCTTATTACGTGCTACTTTCTTTCATTAGATTTTTAGTGTATATTGAAACAAATTTTTATTACACTTATCTCTAAATTTTTCGCTTGATCTTAGAAAACAATTTTGTACCGAAGGTAGATATAATCCTAAGATTCTGTTCATTGATATCTTTCCGTTTTATCAAAATATGATGCAGAAAAATCTCAGAGAAGTAATGCTCGTCTAAAAATAATAAATACTTTTACGTGTCGTTAGGAAAATTTTACGTGTTTATCGAAATAACAGTAGTTTAAACGAGCGCACGGACACGACACTTACAGCGGTAACAGGCTCGATGCCATCGGCTTGTTTAGTCGGCTGCATCTCCACGAACATTCTTCCGTTACGATCCGTCTTATTATTTTTCTCGCGGCGCAAACTGCCGCTCATTATATTCACTAGTCGCTAGAAAATGCTTGTGTTTAGGATCCTAGTTCATTCGTTCCTACTTACGAAAATTACCCTAAACGGTGTATATTTATATAACATTTTTTTCAGCTGCTTGAAAATAGCCTCACTTTTCGCAGACTCAGGGCAAAATTTGCATTCGCATTCACCTCGTGTTTACATCTGCATTCAATGTTGCATGCGAAGCACATTATTTCGGCATTTTCGCGTGCATTTCCCGTGGAAAAAAATTCGTACAACTATTCATCGGAAAATTTGTTGCTATACATATGGAAATGTCGGAACACAGTTTTTTTTCTCCCAATGACGCGCAAAACAAATGCACGACTCGAGGCATAGGAAATGAAGCAATAAACAAAAATATAAATCGCAGTCTGGCGGGAAATCGTCGGAAGGAGACAAAATGTCCGGGACGCCTTGAATAAAATGCAAGCGTCTGAGATGCATAAACTGATGTATTGCTCGTCTGGGCGGAAGAAGTACCGAGAGCAAGAAAGAAAGAGAGAGAAGGAGCAAACGCGTTATAAAGTATCCGATTCCCCAGTTGTGTTGTACAGACGTTAGGGCATTACCCGAGCTGCCTGGGAGACTGAGTACGTAGATAGAGTATATAGAGCATTCGACGTCTCTCCTCGTTTCTCATTCACCGCCCTGTCGACTGATGTCGGGAGGTTGAAGTAGAGAGCCGAGTCGATTTTCCCTTTCTCTCGCCTTCTCTCTCTCTTTCTCTCTTTGCCGCGCGGTAAGAGAAAAAGAACGAGGAGAAACGAGAGAGGAGAAAAACTCGTTGCTTTTCGGCTCGTCTGCATCGCCATCGGGACGAGTCGATACTCAAATAAATGGAGTTAAGGTGCTCGAGACGCGGGCACAACAGCCCGATCGAATCGACCTTATCGCAAAAACAAATCAGCGCCGTATATGACATTTTTACGCAAATCTTCGAATCTTCAACATTGTGTTTTCTGTAGAATATTCTGTTATCGAACTTCACGCTGTTTTTCTAAATTGAAATTAAACTTTTTTTACACTTTTACACTGTCATACTGTAATCTTTGTTTTGATTATGAAAAAGAATGTACAGAGTTTTGATAACACCTTCGCGCAGCTCAATCAATGCCTTGCAAACTTAATTTTTCCTTTTAAGGAAATTAAAATGTTCTTTATAACTGCTCTGAGAATTTAATCTGGAAGTGAAGAATCTCACGAAGGTTCCTTCAATATTAAAAAAAAGCGGAGTTCGCGATCAATAAGATGAGACAAGCTGGAACGCGCAGTTATTCATAAAATTTATAATTCAACAGCGTCGCAGGCTATTAATATTAAATGCGCGTCTGTATCAGCGGACGTCGAAGGATAAATATCCCATTTAATCTTTGACGGAGCAATTCATTAAGTCATTCTACCGTCGGATTCTAAAACGCGCGTCCGATCGAATTCGACGTCGCTCCCGGGACACAAAAGCTCACCCCCTCCGTACGGAGCTTGCAGGCGGGGTGAGCAGTGAAAAGCGGCGCGGGGGTGTTGCCCGAAACAAATGACTTCGGTGTTCTTCGGAGGAGTGCTAGCTATCGGAACGCTCGGGATGAAAGCTTCCGCGGGAAAGAAGCACGTGCGTCCGTTCAAAAGCTCATCGGCTTCTTCGTTTGCTTCGTGTTTTTTTTTAGGGCGCGTCACTTTTTTCGCGTCTGAGAGGAAAATCTTGGCGGGCTCGGTGAAAAAAGTGCCGCGTCGATGAGATTTCCTGGGGACTTTATTAACCGCAAATCGAGTCTGCTGAGTTGCGTTTCTTCCAAGTTTTTTACATATTTTACTTGATATGCTGATTTATGTGAACACTCGAATTTCCCCGGCTTTTCATTTAAGTAGGTTATGAAATATCCCCTTTACGTATTCATAGCTTTTTCGGCGGCGAAAATTAAATTTCCTCCGAAAAAAATTCTATTTCCGTAAATTTAGAATAAAATCGCGAAAGAATGTAAACCAGGTTAGAGCTCGGGGCTTTATTACGAAGCTCCGAGTGCCTCGTCGGTATCCGGCCGTCGCGGGGGTTATCGGAGGGTGACGGGCGCGATATAGACGGACGTTTCGCTCTTCCCCCAATTAGTGCGAACAATTTGTCGAGCAAAGCAGAAAACGGCGATGCGGTATATACAGGCCGCGCCGGAGGGGAAAAGAGAGCTCGACGTACTTCTGCCGGGGAGACAATTAATCCCGCGATTGGTTTAATCCGCCCGACATTATCCAATCGGGTCGGCCTCTCCGCGTCTCTTAACGAGCGATAGCTGAATTAAATAGGCGGATGTGTCTGGGAGGGCGCGAAAACGCGTTTCACTCGGGCCTTTATTCGCCGCCGTGCTTTCTTTTGCGCCGAGCCACTGAGGCACGCGAGTTTATGATGGTATCGGAAACAAAGCGATAGATCAATCGTAATTTATGGGACACTCGCGGTATTGACGTTATCCAGAAATAATAAATTATTTTGTCGCGTACGAAACCTGGCTGCTGCGTGTCTCCCGATACTTTTATCGCGAGCGCACTTTTGATCGACTCGTTCTTCTGGCGAAAAAATTAAAGACCGACCGAAAGATGTATATAATGCATAACGTAACGGTGTCGGCCATTCGTTAACACCTGTGCACTCGTTGAAAGGTGCGTGCACCGATATTAATTGACACCGACAAGGTCCCTCCCCACCGTTATTTATTCGGCGAGAGCGCGCAGGGCTGTACGGCGCTGCTTCCACCCGACTCGAACCGTTTTCCCGGCGTAATCGGCGTTTAAATTGAAAAATTGCCGTCCCGTTCGTCCGAGAAAGATCTGACTTTAATGTCGCCTCTTATATCCCCGGTCCCTTCACCGAGGCGCTTATTTGCCCGCAGCGTCTCGTCGATATCGGCGCGACGGAGCCAAGCAACCGAGAGAGAGAGAAAGGGTAATAAGTTCGATGCTGCAATCGCAGTTGGCGCGCGATCATAACTTTCGTGCTCCACGGCCAATCGATGGGCCCTCGAGGTGAAATGAAGTACGCCGAGATGGAAAGTCGCGGTTGTAGCTGCATCCTCCTTTTCGACGTCCAACCCTCCGCTCGTCCGTCTCAATCTGCCTCGCTTCATCGGCGTCTCGGCGTCCCGCGCACAAATTGCTCGCCGGTGTGTCTCCTTGTCCTTTATCTGCATGCTTTATTGTTTCAATTTTCCCCACCCCCTAGCGTCCCTTGGTACGGCGACCGATTCCGCTTTTTATTTTATTCGCCGTCCCTTTCGCGATTCCGACGAGCTGCATCGGTCGTGTCGTCAACCGTCAAATTACCCTCTCGTGGAAATGGAAGTTATTCCGGCGATTTTCTCTCGACTTACGGTCCCGATGCGCAATCTTTCAGTCGCTAAAAAATACGAACTGTAATGGCTCGTCCCATTTTATATAAGTAGGTATGTCCGATTCTTATTGCACGTACAGTTAAACTTCGTGTGCTTGAGAAAAAGATCGTTAGCAAGTTATTTGTTTATGTACGATATAGCGTTGACAAAATTTATTTTTTTAATTGCAGGTAAGCTTTGATTGCATCTTACTAGTCATTCTTGCAGTGCGTGAGTGCATTAATATAATTAAAAAAATTCTTAAACCACTGTATCGCGCATTTCTTGAATTATTTATTGAGAGCACAATTTCAAACTCGCAAAGTCGAATAAATGATTATGTCCAGTTATATTAGCATTAAGTGAAGTTTAAATTTCGCTGCGATGACATTTTCTTAATCCAATCACAAATTCAAGACTAGTTTTCAATTACTCTGCGATTTCTCGCAACATATAAATGCCAAGCTATTAAATACGTCGACTTAATTATGCACTTACTTTACACCGCAATCAAAATCAGCAATGAATTTGATAGACAGCATTTCTTAAAAGGGTAACTCATTTACATTAAAAAAGGTCCCACTTACGAAAATCCCGAAATTTTCGCAAAAATCTATCGTCAACGAAAAGAAATAAACGGACAGTGATAATCGGCACGAGTGAGTCGGCGTTCATAAAGGGGCGCCGGCAAAAAGCGGCCCGGGCGGGCGCGTCGAGGAGTTCACGAAATAGCACGTGATTATCGAAAATTAGCGTGGCCGCGATCCCTAAATTGCCCCGCTTATCTTTCATTTCGCGCTCGGCGCGACGTGCAGTCGGCGGCGGGGGCAGCCGGCCGCCTCTCCGAGGCGTTCCCCGAGATAAAGTCGGGCCGGATAAGAGCCCGGGCTTGAATTAGATGGCGAGGATGCGCCCGCGGCCGCAGCGGCCTTTGTTCGCCGCTCGTATGTGTTTTCAGCACGGGGACGACTACATGCCGACGGGGGCTACCATTTTCCACTGTTCTTCCTGCCCGCCCCCGCTTCGTTGCCGAAAGCTCGATCCCAACGCTGATTTTATCGCGCGCGAGGCAAGTGCTGCGCCGACTGCCCCCCGTACCACTACCTGCGCTATCTGTTCACTGCTCCCGCATCGCACGCGCGGATTTTATTTTTATTAGAAAATTCGTGCGTGTGCTTGATATACTCTCTCTAGGATGGTTACCGTTGCAGATAGAAACTTCAAATTTATTTTAATAAAGTATTCAAAGCCAGTCATGAATTTTTGTTCGTAAATATTTTGTTAAGATTAATATTTTTCATTTTTATTCTTCTTGCGGGATGTATCCGCTTAGAGTAACATGCATCTCATTTGCGCAGAACCATTGATTAAAAAATGTATACGCAAATATTTACGGCAAAAAAATTTCAATAAAAATATTTCTCCCCTGCGAATGCAGCGCTAGACCTTCGTTCGACGGGAAAAAGTAAGCAGCGAAGAGCACCCTTTGCAAGTGCGCGAATTTTTATAAAATAATAAAAAAAAAAGTGAACGACGCCCACAGAGATGCGTATCTCGTCGATGCTCTAGGCAGTTCGGCAGCGCAGCTCGGCGTTGCAGCTCTCGCGTCGGTGGTCCCTCGAGCGAAATTCCCTCCGCCTCGTTTTCGATATATCGTTTGTATTATGCCGGCCGGGGATGAACGCGGAGCAGCGGAGCCGCGCCCCGCCCCCCCTTTGCGTCAGGCAACCGCAAACCTGTTTAACTCGCGGCGCGCGCGCGGCTGAGGCCCGGGGGTCGCGCTCGAAAATCAGACTGGGAATTTCGTTAGCCCGCTCAAAGGCGGCCGGAGAAATTTTTTTCGAGCTCGCGCACGCACGCAGCCCGGAAATCTAATGGAATCCAAGTCGTCTTGTTTAAAAAGGCCGCGGCTAAATAATTTCGCGATTAAAATTAAGCAGGAGAAAGAAGACCCGGTATATAAATATTCAAACCCGGTGAAAGTAAATTAATTAAACGTTGCACGTGACATTTTTAATTCGCAGTGGTGAGGTGCATTACTCGGCGAATGAAATCAAGAGAAGAAACGCGAACAACGCTGAAGAAGGCCGAGAAAAAGGCGAGCGCCGTGGGCGTAAAACCGTCGACGCCGCGTGCGGAACGCCTCGACGTGTCGCGCTTCGATTACAACAATGTCTCAACCTGCGGAGCCGTGCGCCGGAAAGCTCACCGTCGAGAGTTAATTAAATTCACCGCGCGCGCGCAACTCCTTTTTTCGCCGCTCGCGTATATATTTATCAAAGGCCGGGGAGGGGGAGATCGTCGGCGACGGCAACGTGTTATTAGATCGGAGCGACCCACGCTCACTTTGCGGTCCGGCAACTTCTCGCTTCTCCTCCCGCCGCGGCGACTTTTTCGCCTCCCTTAAACGCTCGTAATTATCCTTCGTATCTCCGCGTCATCTGCATATATAATATCTCGCTTTTTCTCCCGCGAGGCTCCGGCGTCGAGCCTTCGCCGGCGTGAGATGCTCACCTTTCCGCGGCCCCGCGTCGTGCTTTCCCATCCTCTTTCTCCTTCTCTTGTCTACTAAACAACTGCGATAATCGCGCGCGGTTTTTCTTCCGTTTTATATATTCGTCATAAATAGCGCGCCGCCGGAATCACACGGACTGTAAAGCGGCAAATTTACGCGTATTGTGTTTTAAAGGCCGTACAAGCCGAAAATTCCAATCGTCGGCGTCGCTTCCGCGACGAGAATAGCACCGGACTATGGGTAATTCCGTCAGGAATGTCGCCGCGCGCGCTTTTATCCGTCTTCGAGCGGCCGCCGATTTTTCCCTTTTGCTCCAGTATTTCCTCGGCGACTCGGCCGCGTGTAATTACCCCGGCTCATGAACGTCACTCGCATCGCGCCTTGCGATTCTTTTTCTTCGCCTCCTTTGTGCGCGCGCGAAAAGGGGGGCACGACATTCCCGACCCCTCCCTTGTCCTCCCGTCGGCGTTTAATAGTCGTGTTCGATGTTTCACGGGCAATTTCGCGAGAGACAAGGGACGCGGCTTTGGCCGGCGCGCACTGGAAATTACGTATTAAAATATTCAGGATTAATTTCAGCCGCGACGCTCGTCAGTCGCGAATGATTAAACCGCACGGCGGAAAGGAGTCTTAACGGGGCCCCGAGTCTTGCGCGCGCTCGACTACATGCACGATCCACGCGACTCATAACTTATTCCGCGCTGATCTTTTCTTCTTTTTTTACTCATTGACAATATTTTCCAGGAGTGACCGAATAAAAAGCGATAATGATTCAATTTATTATACTCGGCCGGTTAATATCTTTATTCTGGAGAGGAGAGGGTGGATGGGTCGCAGACGCTCGGCTTTTAACAGAATTGGCCGAGCATCGATTTATCGATTCGCGGTATAGACAAACACGCGAGAGGCGGCAGAAGTTTTCTGCGCGCCTTTGCCGAGACCGCGGAAAAGGAGTGCGTCTCGCTGCGAAACTACTCCTCCGCGGCCCCGCGATGAAAATACATGAGCAAATATGCGTGCGTGCCCGGGCAATTCGCTAACGCAAACACTGCAGGGGGTGGAGCGAGCGAGGTTTATGGAGAAAAAGGGGAGCCGCGAGAGAGGCACAAAAGTTCGCGTAATTTTTCGGCAAATAATCAAGGCGGATGCGAGATTTCCTGCACGTCGAGCTGTCCTCTAAAATTAAATAATGCAAGGTATCCTTTGAAAATTAAGCTCGCCGTTTACTTTTTTTTTAAATTTTCATAAAAACGCAAATGTTATTTTATGGTAGTTGTTTTTTAATTTACTGCTGCATTCACATAAACAAGCCACTTGAGTAATTCAGAAAAGTGTGTAAGAAAGCAAGGAAATAGCTATAAAGCATGTGCCTTAGGTGAACAAGCCTCCTTAATTAGATCGGAAAAAATGTCGGTAGGATGCGGAGACGAAAATCAATGGGTCGCACATGCACGAGCGTAAGCGCATCCACCGGCGCAGTGGGAAATCCGCGGCGCGCGGCCTTATAACGCTAAAAGGATATCCGTGTACGCCGGCCGGTCAGAGGCACGCGCGAAGATGGCCGAGGGGGTAGGAGCGGGGAAAACCTATAGAGAAGAGGAATCGGCAAGCTGAGCGGAAAACTTGCACGGAATCGTCGGGGCAAAAGAATTACTTATTATGTTTTCTTTCACATCTAGGCGAATTTAAAGCACGAAACGTAATGCAATTGTTACGAGGAAACGTAATAATTTTTAATAAAAACGCATAGCGTAAAGCATCGTGTACGGGATGCATTTTTGAATTTACGGACGAACAATATAAAGACGATATAAAGTTTGCCGGTTAGTGCTCGAGTATGAACGTATGTCAAAGCCGAAAAGAATGTTCTTGTGTTCCTTAAAAACAAAGCTTAACTTTGTAAAGCAACTCAATTTTCTTTTGTTCTTTTTGTGCTCTTGTAATTTTATAAGCAAAAAGTGACTTTTAGCTCACTCGCTGCAAAATTAATTTTTTCAGCGTAAAATGAGCAAACGCAAAAAGCCGGGGGATTTGAAGAATATAATTTAAATTTTCAGATGGAATTGCGCGGGTGTCCGGGAAATTCCAGCGTATAATAAACAGCTTCGAACAGAACCGGCGTAATGCATTATTTCCGCGGGAAATGCGGAGAACGCGCCGAGTGGGGAGTGCACTCGCGCCGCGATAAAGTATGAAGAACCGCTGCGGCGCGCGCTGCCGGGGAAAAAAGTCGCGACGCCGCTCGAAATAAAGGGATTCCCCGCGCTGCATTCTCGGATTATTTAACATTTTTTCCGCGGAGCGTGGGCGAATTTATGCAGGCGCGCTGTTTTCTTTATCGCGAGCGCCGAGTGGCCCCCGACGCTTCCCACGGAGACGCTTATCGGCTCTCGCGCGCATACGCTTTACGACGATCGACGCGCGCGGAAATTATCGCCCGGCCAATTATAAATTGGCGCCGCCGACGGGAAAAAAAGGGAGAGGCGCGGTTATAGGTGTCACTTTGATAGCGGTGTTTTCGTCGCGCGATGCGATTTCTTTTTCTCGGGGACGGGAGGACGGAGTTATGTGGCCCTTTCGCGTTATCGGCCCGCGCGTTGTCGAGATATAAAGCGACATCAGTCGTTGGCTTTTGAAAGAGATGCCAGGGTTTATGCGTGTACGCGCCTTCGATAGCTGTGATACCGTGTTGGGCGTTATTTTACGAACCAACCGTATATAGCCCGTATGTAGCGCTTTGATTAATAATGCCATTTTATTTTTTATTTTTCTTTGGAATAAAAATATACTGTTATATTTTACGCCGTGCAAACGTAAACTGTATTTATAAAGCTGTATAAATCTTCCGTTTTCAGTTGCTTCTCCGTCCATAGGCAAACAGCAGAATCGAACCTTCGCTAAAGGGTAAATTGAAAAAAGGCAATAAACCGGCAAATTTATAACTCCGGCCGTGTAATCTTGTGCCATTTGTGTACGCGTAGGCGCGTTATTTTTTCTAAAGTACGCCCCATTGTCGGCCCCTTTTTCGTTTTTCAGCGGCGCGGGAACCGCCCCGAAAGCACGACTAGCCGAGGCAGCGTACGATAAAAAATTCCGCTTCGATTTCAAAGTCCGTGAACCCTTTCATCACCGTTCGACCCTTCCCCTGATGTCTTACTCGCCTCCGCCTTTTTTTCATCTCTCGTTTTTCCCCGAGCGAATTCATGTCATGAGAAACCATGAATTTCGCCGTCGGATCCCCCTCGATCGGTGCCCTTTGCAAGTTTATGTTTCTTTCAACGATTTTTTCTTTTCTTAACAAATATTAAATAATTTTTTTTAAACAAACATCAATCAAAAGTATAATCAATTTCTTCTACAAATATATAAACATTTTTATACCTTAATTCCACTAAAGTTAAATTAATAGCTAAAAAATACGCGAATCGTATGAATATCTCTAAAGACAATTAAGCGGGGGCGCAATCTACTGCAATAAAAGTAAGTCTCGGGCAAAGAGAGAAAGCTGAAAATAAAAAAATGTTCAATGGGCTTATCCGATCGGCGGCGCTAACGGTGGGAGATGCGCTCCTTCGAGTGCGTCCGATATCGAGACAGGAGAAAAAGGGAAAGACGCACGATACGGGCAAAGGCGCGAGTTGCAGCGACGAACGATGCTTGGATTATGAATGCGCGCAGGGGCCGCCGCGGATAAGCGATAAGCGTCAATTGGAAAGGCTTGTTCCGGAGGCGAATCCAAAGATTAGCTGAGAGAATGGAAAATATTGCCGGGCGTAGTCACGCAAAAATGGCTAGGCGATAACGATTGTGGGATTCATTATCTCTCTAGGAACGAGGAACTGATTCTTTCTTTGGTTTAATTTTGTACAATCGATAGAAAAATAATAAACGGAATTTAGAACGCAAAAGAAAAGCAAAACTGCGCACTACTTAAATCACTGTAATAATAAAAAGAGAGAAAAAAATAGTACCTTTTTCGGAGTACTCGCTCGGAAGACTTGGGATTCCCACTAACGAAAAAATATGCGAGAGATATAAAACTGAAACGCGAGAGCGCGAGAACAAAGGAATGAAAAAGGATCTGCAAGCTACGTGCGCGCTCGCGAGCAAAGTATAGAAAAAGAAATGAGGCGAATCGAAAGAAACGAAGACGCAGCACAATTGATTACCACGGGTCACGAGAGCGGGGCGCGCGGAAAAAAATAAGACGCCCGCCGTTCCCAAAAATGAAAAGGGATAAAAACCTTTAAACACACAAACTCGTAAACCCGCTTTCGGCCGGTGTCAAAGTTTTACGAGTCGATTCGTCCGAACACGGCGGAGATCCGCAAAACGCGGGTCCCCACCTCCGCGCAACCTCCCGCTAGTTGTACCTCCGGCTCCGCGCGTATTTTTCTCCGCGCTGCTTTCTTTGCGGACCTCGGCTCGAACTCGCGCTAAGGAAAAAAAACGTAAAAAAAACGGCGGAAGAGAGAAAAAGCGCGGAGAGCCCCGCGCGTCGAACGTGTAGGGAGGAGATAAAAGATTCGAGGAATAAAAGTTTCTCCCGAAGGCATCGTTCGGCTCGTTTGCCGACGACTCCGAATTTCGTCTTCCTCTTTGACGCGGTTTTGGAGGAAAAAATCAATTTCACGAAGCTGAATGTTCCCCCTACGCGAAAGAGACGCGTGGAAGAAACGAGTTACTAAAAAAAGTCGGAATTTGTGCGTGACTTTAATTAGTATCGTTACTTTTTTTTCAACTGGGTGGCAGCAGAGGAGAGAACAAAATAAGTGGTACAAAAGAGGAGCCTTGCGTGTTTATTTAAATGAAACGCGTGTTTTGGCAATCTATGCTTTGTACTATTTTATTTCCTCCCTCGTTCGTTCTTTCTCTACGAAACAACATAATTATCCAATCGTAATTTTTGTTTTTTATTTCAAATCTTACTCTGCCTTCCGCCCACTTCAATCTCCTAAGGCGATTTATTTGCTTGTTTCTAAGTTTTCAATGCATAACTTTAACTTATTTCATTCTCTTTTACTCGCTCGATGATAAAAAACGGCGAGCACTTGAAAAATGTTGTCAGCTCCAATCTCCGCGAAACAAAAAAATCTCAGATCCAGTTTAAAATATCTAAATAAATCGTCGCTTTCGGCATCGAATTTTATTCAACGCTCAGTCGGTGATAACTCCATTTGGCGCGCTTCTCGGAATCTCGCTGGCAGTCGCATTCGTTTTCCCCCGGCAGGGCCTCACTTTCTCCCGATGAAGACCTCCGTGGGCAAAAAAAGAAAAGCACGAAAAGAAGGAACCGCCGCTCGGCTAGTTCGTGCAAAAAGGACGGGAGGATATATCGGGTGTTGCGCGAGCAACACGCGGAGGAGATAACGAGGCGCGTTTCGGCCCGAAACGCAGAGGAGAGCCGGACGCGCGGGGGAAATAAAGAAGGCGAACGAAAAACCGTGGGCTCTCGTGTCCGCGACCAAGCGCAGACCGATAAATCAAGAACCTGCGTGCGGCTCGGCGCCACTCCAGCCCCTTTCTTTTTTAAACCCGCTCCTACAGCGCCTAGGCGGACTTCTCTCGTTCCTTCCATTCCGTTCCCTCTCTCGCTCTCTTGCCGATCGCTCCCCTGTCTCCGTAAAAAGGAACGTTAAATTACAACCAATAATATTTGATAATCAATATTGTATCTTCGCCGGTGCGTCCAGTGGGAAACGAGCCGATAGAGATATACTTTTGTGTATAGGTATAAAAAAGAACTCTCCGTGGGAGAGGGAAGAAAAGAAGGCGAAACCGGACATGTCTTAGGAGCTCGCCCTTTTCTACTTCGAGACGAGATTCGATTGAATTTATCGCTGTTTAAAATTGACCGAGCTTAAGTATACGTACACCCAGCACGGGTTAATCGTCACCTATTAGCCATTACATTCTTATGAGTAGTAGGTGACAATTCCCCCGTGCTGGGTGTACAAGAATATACAATTGGCTAGTAAAAATATTAATCATTAAAATTTTAAAATAAATTCTTTCGAAAAAAAATTTGCATAAATTAGCTCGAATGCTAATCCATCGATGAATCCTCAAAAGAATAATTTACTTATTTATACCAGAAAATTTACGAAGTAAATCCTATAGAGGTAAACGCAGTTACCTGTACATAATTGATTTAATTCATTAAAAATAATGAGTGACTTAAACCCTTTTACCATCTATTAATCGACTCGAAAGCGACTTTCTCGCCAAGCCCACGTGCAGCTCGATCTATCGCTAGAAAATCCACCGGAAGAGCGCGGCGAGTCCTTCGATTCCTCGCGCGACACGCTCGCGCGGCTCCCGCGCGTGCGTCGCGACACTCGATTCTTTATGCCGGCCGACTGGTTGTATAAGCCTCGAGGATTGCGCGCGCTTTTATTTATAAACCGTCGAGCGCGCGGTAGCGCGCGCCTCCGTGGGTATACCGGAATATTCCCCCTAGCGTTTATTGTCGACAGATCGACGAAATATGAGGATATCATGCTTTGCAACGCGCTCTGGCCACGTTAGTCATACTCGCGTGGGCTAGCGTCGCGCGGCTGTCACCGACGCAGTGCCGGCGATACAAATGATCGAGCTTAGTCATCAGGTGCGATTTGGTACGCGAGAACCGTTCTCCCGTCTTGCTCCATTTTCCCGTCGCTGGTACTCCTTGCAAGCATTTTGCGCGCGGTAGCGATTTCGCACTTTTAACGCAAGCTCTCCATTAACGGCTTATTAATCATTTTTAATCTGAATCGCGACAACGATCGCGGCAAGTTAATGCTGGAGCGCGGAAAATGACCAGACGCGTCTGGCGATCCATCATCGGCATCATTCGCCGTCACTCCGCCGGGCTAACGAAGTGCCAGTAGGGGAGGGCTTCATCACGAGTAGATTTTCGTGCCGCGGAAAATCCGGACGTGCACAAGGGAAAAAGCAACCCTCGACCGGGATGCATGAAGCGGCATAAGCACGCCTCCGCGACGCTTCGCGCAAAAAGTGGCGGCGGAGGCGCGCGCGATGTCGTTCCAGCGGCTCGGGCTTTAAGCAGGCGTTTCCATTGTTTGTTAAATGAGGGACACCTAATCGCGCCGGCGGGATAAGTGCACCGGCGGCGGCCAGATTTGCATACACCCCGCGGCCAGATGCTCGCCGATTGCACCCGGGAAAAGCTGCGATTATTGCGCCAGCCGCATGCGCTGCGCGGTAATTAGGGGTCGTTAAACCTCCGAGCTGACCTGTTGCTCGCGACGCAGCACTCCATTTTTCTACAACCTCTTTCCGACGCCCCCGCTTTTTTTGCGCTTTCTCGCTCCTTTTTATTTCCCGCGAGCGCTACAGAGACGCGCTAAAAATCTGCAGATATTTTCATTGTGTGCTAATATTTTCTGTGAAAAGAGTACTACGATTCGCACGGACACAGCATCGGTGCATTACCGATGACTTTTTTTGTAATTTACAATTCGTTATTTGCGATTATTTTGAAAAACTACGTTAAGTCAATTTCTAATAATTCAGTTTTTTTATTCAGAAATATACCTAAGCGTATATAGTTTGCACTGCCCAAAATTGATAAATTCTTTGAATTGAAAATGTTATGGTTGAAAAAACACTATTGGAGAGAAAAAACCGCAGTCTTTCACGGAAAACATTGAATAAATTGAATTGGGAAAAAAAGAGTATAGATAAAATAATGGCACACCAATTCCGTTTTGGCTCGAAAGTGATAATCGAGCAATTTAACCGAGCGAAAATGCTAGTCCAGCAGCTAATTATCTGCATCGGTGGCGCTTATAGCAGTTTCCCGTCGACGCGGCAAAAGCCGCGGCGAAATTGCTTTTTCGTTCCCGGTCGCGCGAGAAAATCGAAGCTCGCGTGTGAGCGTGGAAAAAAACTGAAAACGAAGGACAGAAAAAAAGTCGAGTAGGTGGGTAAAAGGTTGGCGCTTCCGCCACCGATACAGATACACTTCGATAAGTCTCCCGGAGCTTTCCATTGACTTGCAAATGCGGAGAAGAGCGCGAGACAATTGCGCCGGGCACAGCCGCGATAAAGCGCCCGTGGAAGGAAGAAAAGCGCCGAGTCTCCGGGATAAATGCAGGTAAGCTCTCGCTCGGCGTGTTTTGAATAATCGAGTGGTCAAACTCTCGGATAACCTATGCGTCGCGGCACGTCTGCGCAGCGCCGGGAAAATCAATCGAGCCAATCGGCACTCCGCCGCGATTATTCAATAAATTATAAGGGCACGGGCCTCGTTCACGCAAAGGATTCGCTATTTAGCCATAAAATTGTTGCCCATAAAATAGCGCGTTCTAACGCCCGATGTTCAGCTTTTAATCAGAGGCATCTGCATGCCATTTTAAAATGGAATTTACTCTTCATTTACAACGTTATTATGTATTCTATTTGGAATTTTCGCTTCATGTTCCACACGATCAATTTTTCGGGAATAACACATTTTTCACAGATTTTACAACGAATTCGATCCAAATTTATTTTAAGCGAATTTTGCCCATTTATGCTTTTTTACGCTGTACTGACTCAGTCATCATTTATGCTAAATACGATCGGGCTGCTGATTATAAATTCGGAACACGATGTGGATTGCATTGTCCAATTTTTAATTTGATTAAACTTTGTAAACAAATTTTTTCGTAAATACTTCCTACATTGTATACGCAGTACACTTTAAAAAAACTTAAAGTACTATATAAACAATTTCGCTGTATCAATAAGTGCCTTTCTCCATTTCATTGTTTATTCATTTGCTTTTATAAAACTAAAAGCACCTAAAAGCCATATAGATTGAAAAAAATGCAACACACAAAGAACACACACGACGGAGTCGCTATACCAGTATCGGCGAACAAGTACACGCGCCACTCGCCGCGAAGCAACTAATAGCGCCGAATACCCTTCATAATTCACGCGTCGTCTATTAGCCGCTAAAAGCGCCTCGGCCGGCCGATCGTCGGCGCGCCCCGATAAATCGGCGCCGCTCTCCCACGCCGCAGAACGAACGCGGCCGGTTCGTTATTGTGCGTCGAGCGCGAATCAGCATTTGCGTCGGTGAATTCGCGCGTGCCACCCGCAATCAAGTATGCAAATCCCAACCTTTCGACCAAACTCGCCCCCGTCGGAGCCTCGCGACGTCCTCGTTTTTTCTTTTTTTTCGACTGTTGGTCAGTATGCCGCGCCGTTTCATTGCGGCTTTGCACTCTCGAGAAACCAGTGTTCAGTATGTTTGTTTCAGAGGAACGTGAATAGCCTGAAGATTTTTTTGTAGCTGCTTTTGCGTGTCGTGAGCTCAATTTTACGACCCTGCTCGCTCGCTATCGAACTCGTTAATTGTACGCGAGCTGCGCTAGATCCCTTGAGTTCGGAGAGTAAATAATGATAGAGACGTGTTAGGCCGTTATCTAAAAAAGCGATTGTAGAAAATGTTTCTTATGATGAATTCCGAGGATACCTAATTATTCTTAACAAGGTAATTTTAGTCTACCGGTTCAAGTGTGTTAATCATATGCATAACTTTCTATACTGATCAATTAGTTTTGATATGTACTAAAAGCACAAGAGAACAGATACAGTCCGCTATAGTATCGATTGCACTGAATAAACAGTTAAAGGCAACAATGCCAATATCCATTTACAAGGAGCGTTACGTGAATATTGGAAAGCCACGTCCGATTGAGTCGTTATAGCTTCTGTATGTTAATTCGATTCGATTCAAGTAGTGCACGCCAATTTTCCAGACAATATCTCAGAATGGATCTTATACATAACAGACCACTGACGAATGAACCTCAATTTTAGAAGCGTCCAATTTGAAGCGCGCAGATAAAGCAAGTTCAATAAATGAAGTAGATTTATCTAAGGAGAAAGTGTCGGCGAGGGAGATATCAGGAACGTGTTGTGCATGAAAATCAAAACAGATGTGAGATAATTAAGAATTGTTCAGAAGACTAAAAGAGAAATCTAAGCTTTTTATTTGCTAAACGCAAGCGTGTTGCTGCACAGTCGGTCCATGTAAGTCCGAGAGGCAAAAAGAATTTGTGAGATATTCGAACGCTTTATATCTGAAAGTCAAAAAGGCGCGGTAAATAATGCAATTCGAAACATACGAACAGAGGACATTACCATGGCGACATTGAAGGTCCATGGCTCTCCTTTTCTGCATAATTCAAAATTTGTTTGTACATCCGTTGGACATTTTATTGCGGGCTTTTATTTCTTGCTACACAAGTTTGTGCACTTGTCCTATCTAACAATAAAATTAAGTATGCGTGAAAAATCGTGTTGGTCTCAATTATCCCAACGAAAAAAATGTTGTTAACATCGTGTAAAAAATTAGCATACTTTTGAGAATACAATTCGGACAAGGTACAAAATCTGTCAACTAACGCATGCAATAAATTTTACGTCCGTTCAGTTTACACTTCTATAAAATTTCTTTAAACATAATTTAAAAAATTTTATAAAATCGATAAGAATAAAAAAAATAATTCTGTAAAAGGATCAGTACCAAATGGTAGATACTTATTCATTAAAAAAAAGTGACTACTGACAGATAAACAGTTTAAAGTAGCGTGACAAAATAGCATTCGGATTTTAACAAATTCGATTAAACGAAAAAAAGATAACATTGACATGTCGAAGAAAGATGGCTGACAGTAAACGCGATTTTTAACTCACGGTGCGTACACTTTTATCTCCCGCTCGCTCGCGTGTTGTTCTCGCGCGCATTATAAGCCATTTATATTCGAATCGGCAACACCGGTCGGGGCTCGCTCGGAAAATTAAACGAATTTCAACTGCCGACTATCGCGCGCCAGATTTATGCGGGTCGGGAAAGATCGCTTTGTCCGCCAGATTATTTGGTCTCGATCGTCCGATAATAGCGTGAACGATGATTTCATCGCCCTAAAAGCGTAAGAATACGCAATAATCGTTAAGAAGTAGCCGACGTCGACGTTAATTTATGATAAAAAAAGATGCGCCACAGTAATGACGATGCGCGGGGGTAGGTATAAAAGGATAGTCACAACGCCCGGACGGGGTGGATTAAGGCTCCTGAAAAAGGGCGCGAGACAAAAATGGAGAAGCGCGCGGAAGATAAGTCGAAAGGAGCGGAAAAAAGAGCCCGCCTGGGGTGGGAAAAAAGCGGAGACACCTGAGAGGCGGGAAGTTGTGCGAGACAGTGCCGGAGGTAAAAAACGGCGCCGGGCATCGGAAGCACTTTATCCGCGGCGAGATTAATATGCCAGCCGAATGCGGAGTCTGAGAGGCGCGTGGCTCCCGGCCTGAACGCGGAAAAGCTGTTGCGAATCTACGCATCAACCACGAAGTGTTCCAGGCTTACAAGCTCGGAAAATGCGTCCTGCGTGTATGCTTGATGCAACTATTTTAGGGTTGCATGTTACACGCATGCAGGTGCCATCAATACTTGCTCTGTTCGTGTTCTCTGTTCCCCCAATGTAAATAACGTGAGTGGACAATGTTTAATGACGGATCCGATATTTGCACGCATATATCTCCCGACTGCTGAAATATCAGTTTTTTTCTATAAAAAAATAAAAAAATGTAAAAAAACTATTGGTTCGATCAAATTTTTATACAAATTTGTACTCGCGAGTGCAAAACCTTTTTCCATTTGTACCGCAGGCGCATCGCTCTATTTTTCGCGTTTTGTTTATTAACGGCAACATTCGCAATCCGTCAGTCTTTCAAACCGCAGCTCAGTCACACATAAATCACGAACGCTCGCTTCATTTATCTGGAAAAATTCTCATAACGCGGTAGTGACGTTGAAAAATCCGTATTTCACGGTCTTCTTCACCCAATCCCATCGCAAAAAGGTCAATTATAAGTGAAAGACGGACGGAGAGAGCTAAGCGAGCGGCGGCACGCCGGCGGTTTTGCATGCGGCGTCTCTGGCTCGTCTCCTCGGTTCGACGGCGACGACACTCATCGCGGCGATTGAAAAATGGTCGAGCTCGCCGAGGCCGCGTCGGCGGGCCGAGCGATGCATCAGTCTCCTTCTTCCTTTCCCGGGCGATCGCTTCCCCGCGAAATCCGACTCGATGGGAATGAAGGAGGTCTTCCAAGCGCAGCTCGCTCCGCGCCGATTCTTCCGTAAATCACGCTCGTGGCTCTCGAGAAAGATAAATACCCCGGCGCTAAGTGTCCGCGGCCGGATAATAAAGTCGGGCACGCTCACCCGCCTCTTGTTGCTTCTTTTCCGCCGCTTTTTTATTCACTTGTCGAATACGTTAGGTGAATTCCTCTCTAGTATTGTTTTCATGATGGATGACCGCTTGCTGCTTAAAAATCTGAAAGTGCAAACTTTACGTAAATGAATTATGAATTATCTATTCTTTAAATCAATAAATTTCGAATAAATATATATATACCAAAAGGATTTTATTTATTACCTATTATTTGTATTTTGATACAATCGCTAAGAATTTAGCGAATGATTTATGACTTCAGTATGTTTTGACAATTCCGCTTATGCGAAACCTGTTTATCTCCTTAATAATAAAGACAATATTGATTCGACCAAAAAAGGTATCCACCGGCTGAGCGGCATCTTTTTCGCTTAGCACGTGTAAATTAATATTTCGAACGACTGCTGCTCGCGCAAGTCGCATAAGCGGCCGCGGCGGAACAAGGCAGGAAAGAGGAGGCCGCGAGAATATTTAATAAGTCGATGGCATGTACGATGTTATCAGATCCTTCACGCCTCGAGACTCGTTGCGAGGCGGCGACAGGGCGGCATCTGCCCGCGTGTTAACATCCAACCCGGCTCGCGCGTCCGCAAAATAGAGGGAGGGGAGGGGGGAGTACACGAGCCGAGAAATTTTTGAGCGCACGTACCGCCGACAAATTGAGGCTCGCTGGCGAGCTACCACGCGGCGCGTCACAAAAGGAATGCGGCTCCGAGGCAACTCATCTCCCTACTTGCTTCGCCGCCTTTTTCTCCCTACCTTGGCTTTTTATTCTACCGGGCGCGATCTCACGTCCCTGTAAAAGACTCGTCAAGAGTCAACCGACTGCCCGAGCCGCGCGAGCGATAAATTTCCGCGGTACTTTGAGAACAATTCCGACGATGAACAACGGGCGGATAAAGCTTGTCACTCCTTTCGCTCATTCCTCTCCTTCTCTTCTCGGCCCTTTTTCGGTTCCTCGCGCGCGCTTCTCAAAGGACGACTCGCGTCTTATGTATACCTTCGCTGACGTAATTCTTCGGGTATAAATATTTAAAAGTGAGCTAATGCGTTTCTGCAGCAGACGCGTACGAAACGTCTTTATGCACTTCGAAGATATAAGCGCGGTATAGGGCAATAACGAAAGTAACGAAAATTTAAGCACTACATTTGAAGACGGCCCTACTCGTGCTTCGTTTTTAATTGAATTCCAAAGTAGCGCATTAGCCAGGCGCAACGGCCGCGGATTATCCCGGCGTCTCGCGCCCGCTCAAAGCCGCCTATACATAAAGATCCGCCGTGGTGCAATTACGGATTCGAAATTCCCGCGGCGCGCGGCAACGGCGCGGAAGGTAAGTACTCGGGCGCTCAATGTACCGGAATAAGGGCTGCTTCTCGCGAAATGCGCCCGCTACTCCCTCGAGGACGAAATTTCCCGGGGCCGGGCGTCTGCCAATCGCTAGCATTGCGCTGCGCGTCGCTCTTCTTTAACGGCTCTTCCGATCCACGCCAACTTCGTCTCAGCGCGTGCTCGCCGTTAAACCTCGGTGTCCTCGACAACCTTAAGATAAATTTCGCATCTTGTGTAAAGCGTTGCTTGCAAGACGAATCTGTAAAAAAAAAACAAACAATATATTAACATATTTGTACGGAGATAATTGAAAATTCAGACGCAATAAGAATAGAGCGAAGCAGTGAAGACAAAGTACCCGCATGTTTCAATCTTAAATTTATTTTACATAAAAAAATAACTTTCCTCTAATGACTCATGTCAAAGTATCCCTACTTCCCAGACTGTATTAGCATTGAATGGGGCTGCAGGTGAGGCGAAAAATTGACAGCGGAATTTTCGTGGGTGAAAGAGAGAGAAAGAGTTGAGGTAGAAGCCCACCCAATGAAACAATAATTCATCGTCCACGACCGGTCCCGGGCGGCATTAATAAAGAGCTCACAGCCATGTCGGGCGAGCGTGCGCTCGGTCCGGCACCTTTCGCGTCACGAGCCTCATTATTCGCGGAACGATCGCGCGATGACCGCCTCGGTGTTTTCGGCACCGCAAAAAGTAATTGCGAAAGCCTCGATCGAGAGGGACCCCTTCTTTATTGTTCATTACTGCGAGCGCACTTGCCGCATTGTTTCGCTGTTCTTTTTCTTCGTGCGAGGGGCGATGATGGATTTCCAGGCTGTCTTCACACTTTGATGCATCTTGGTGTCTGCGTCGAAAGGCTATTTTTCACGAGGTTGTTTTTTTAATTTACCCGTCGTGAGAAATCAATCGAAACCCTTTTTCAAGACGCGCGACAAAGATTGCGCTAATGAACCCGTAAGAGAAAATAATTGGGAAGAAAAAGCCTGAGGAACAAGGAAAAAGTTAAACGAACTGTTCGATTCATCAGCGGTTCATTAAAACGCCGGTTTAGTGGATTTATTTTTTTTCTTTTTTTTTGAAGAGAAAGCAGTTTAGCCGAATTCGTAAACGGCAAAAAAAAAGGCGACCGCACAGCGGTATGTAAGTTAGAGAGCCCCGGGGCTTCGGGGCCCGCACATATGAGCGCGAATCGTGAAAATCGCGAGTCTCTCTCACCCTCTCTCTCTCTAGGTCTCCCCGAAGTACTTTGCTATTCTTCGGGCATATTCGCGTTATCAAGTCCCTGGGAGAGGCATATCCGTCCCAAAAGTGGAAGAGAGCGCGAAAGAGGCACTCGAGGGAGAGGCAGGATGCGGGGGGACTAGTCGGAATATTTTCCAGGGCGCAATATCTCGGCGTGTCTCGCTCTTTCCGCCCTATATAGGAGAAATTTCGCGACGTGACGCGACTATTCGCCGGGCGCAATAAATTCCAGCTCGTCCGCGCCGGTGCGACCTTCGTGCGCCTCTAAACCTAAGCCGGCTTTAACAAACCTCGCGTTTCCCCGCGGCGCTGGATTTGGCCGGATTCCAGGGAAGCGCGCGGGCGCGCGATTCGTTCGTTATTGTCCGGAAAATGGGTCGACTATAATTGCGCGTGCGGACCCGCCGGATTCCAATCTCCCAGCTGCTACGTACCGGCATATAGCCGGGGTACCTATGCGCTCTTCGCGCGATAAGGAGCCGAGTGATTTCGCGGAGGGAATTGAAAAGGCCCCCCTTCGACGGCTCTGAATATAGATATTTCCTGCACTGCAACTCGAGTGCGCGCCGCCGCGTGACTCTTGTAACTTCCGACCGAGTCGAGAGACCCGAAAATTTGCCCAGTTCGACCGTCATCGACATATACGGATTTACATTTCTATTACATAGTTATATACAGCAACAAAGAAACTCAACGAGCAAACATTCGTGCAACAAAATTTCATCGGAAGACGGAGCATCAAGCTTTCGCAAAAGTACGAATTGAAATTCGAAGATGTATTCTCGCAGGCGACAAGTCGCTCTTCGGGAAATTCGATTAGAAAGTAATTGCCTTGCTCGCTATTTTCGCCGGAAAGCCGCGGCGCTGCTCCTCTCGCTGGCTTTTGACGCGGCCGCTCCCAGCCGCGTATAATGAAATAAGAGCTTATGCTCGATTTTCCATTGCGCGTGGCTCCTCTTCCAACCCCGGCCCGCGCGCATCTCGAGAAAGCCCGACGAGTCGATGCTCCAGAGTGAAAGATGATTTTTCAACGTGCCCCCACCTCCTCCCTTTGCTCGAGGAAACGCGAAATACGTGTACGTGCTGCTCGTAACTCGAAGAATGCCGGAATATTTTTGCTCGCTGTAGCAGTCAAGCCACCGCGTATTTTCGAGTGTGGGCGAAAGTGGAATTTTAGGGTGGGTCTATTTTATCAGGCTACAACTTTTAACATTCCTTGAACTTTACACAAAATAATAATTATTATTACTATTAAAGAACAATCTCAATTTCACACGATGATACTAAACATAGAAAAATTTGTTTCTGTTTCAGGTATGTGGGAAATTTCGTTCACTCTCTCGAACGCGTGAGTACCGCAGTCCCGCGGTACTCCGAAGTAAGTAAAATTCCAGCCTTACCCTCGAAGCGAGACGAAAGACCGGCGCAAAATGAACTCGGGAGCCACTCCGCAGTGGATCCCACGGGTGTTCAAGCAGGGGGTAGTACGTATACGCGGGAACGAAAAGTCGGGCGCGCCCGCAGCCCAAATCCCCCTAATTCCGCTTTATTGTCACGCGGCGAGCGGAGAGAATCGATGCGACGCGGCGCGCGCCCCGATTGGCCGGCCGGGCCAGACTTTCCGATAAGCGCGGCTGCCGCTTATCTGGCAAGCGGCCTAATACAGTCGCGCTATCTAAACGCCCGTGAAAACGCCCCGGTCTGGTGAAAGGGCTCGCGGGGAAAAATATGAAGCAGACGACGCCGTCGAGTCTGCGCCGCGGGGGTCGTAAGGAATAATGGCGAAATGTATGAAGGAAAATCATCTGCAAGCCGATGCGATCGGAGATACCGGACGAAGCAGGAGACAATCGCGTCAGGGCGCGCTGCCAGCGCCGGGGACTTATCTGGGGAGTAAAGGGATGTACCTAGTTTGTAGCTCGAATAACTGATTCCAGAATAACGAGAGGCGGCGTCGTTTAGACGCTTAGATTTTTATCTTAATTGGACAAACCATTTTTGCTTGTATCTCCTGCGTGTATTTTAAAAGTAAAGCGATATACTTTCTCTGCGAGATTCTTCGTTTAACTTTTATGACACGCTTCTTTTTTAAAATTTCATTCTTCAATAGTACCTTAATTTGTAAATAAAACTTTTTTAGTTTACCTTTTTTAATTCTTTCGTATCAATTGCAAAAGTACATATGAACGGGGAACAAATATAGGAAAAGGTGTGGAATCGCGTTGAAATCCCAAAACAAGCGCGTCAACAAACAGTCGCGTATTCAGTGGGACAAAGACAAAGTGCTAGGAGAAAAAGCGGGAAGCAGGGAAAGGACAGGCGAGGAGATAAAGTCCCCCCCGTGCATCAGGGAGATCCGGAGGCGTCGAGCAATTACGCGAGGCGCGGTCACGTGCGCCGTTTTAGAAGCCGAGAGATCGCTTTACAGTTAACGCGCGGCGGCCCGCTCGTCTGCCCGGGCGTCAGTCCGCCGCGGGCCCGGATTTTCCCTTCGACGTTGCCTCCGCAGATCCGATCGACGCGGATAAGTCGCCCGCCAATTACCGCGAGATTTGCGCGGGGGCGATGCGCCCGACGATAAAATTGCATTTCGGATTCGACTGCGGCAGGGGGGAGAGAGTGGCTTCTTCTTATCGGGCGCCCCTGCCGCGTGCCTCGGATTTGCCCCGCGCCGATCGAATTATCCACGCCTGCCCGCGAGAAATTAGACAGCGTCGCCGTAGTACCTTGGACGCAGCAGCTGTGACAAGGCCGATTACCATCTGCCTGCGCTTGCTCGAATTTCTTTTGTTACAACAAACAAATTTACCGGCGGCTTTTTTTAATTCCTTGGAATTTTTCTGAGATTAAAAAACATGTTATATGTTGAGAATCTGATGCTGGAGATCGTGATAATTTTCTCTTTGCAGAAATAAATTCTTTCCAAAAGTGGGTCAATAGAATTAGGAAGAATAGAACGATTTATAATTGAAATTTTCATTTCATTTAATTATAATGGAAAGTATCGATGAATTCCCGGAATTTTAATTTAATTTCATTTACTTTAAAGAATATTAATCATTATTAACTACAATAAACTTATAACTCTGAAAATCCCTAAACTGCAGTGTTCAGAGCATCGGCACAATATATCCCAAGAAGTTTTTCGCGGGCCACCGCAGGAGAACGATAATTTTATGGGTTTGACGGTGTTCCCGGCGTTGGCCGGTGCCAGAGACATAAAGCAGCGGGGATGCCAGACGTGGGCGCACCGCGCCGCTCCCTAATGACTTACGGTCATCTCCCGCGTCGTGGAGGCTAGGGTGGCCCCGGCGGAAAGAACGAGCGAGGCCGATCGTTTCGGTCGGCACAAAAGGGTCATTAGGCCCCCTTTCAGCGGCCGTTTTGGAAACTCGCCTTCCACCCGCGCTCGCGACGCGCGCGCGATACATGAGCTTACCGCGGGGCAGGCACGAACGAAACGTTACGCTCCCGTTTCTTAACGAACCCTGACTCGACTTGTTTTTACTTGACTCCGCCGTTGTTGCTCTTGCTCCTGCAATTAATTACAAACTTCGTAGCTCCAAAAATACTGTGATGGTTAAACTTTCTTGTTAGCTGTGCTTTTTTTAAACTTACTATAGTTTTGTCTAGTTCGCGTCGCGTCATTAGCTATTGTTACGGTAAAGTGAGACTTTCGAGGAAAATCAGGTCGAACCGACGATAGCGCTGTTAGCTTTGCTACTTTTATAAAAGAAAAATAAAGTCTAATAAATTTCAGTCAATTTGTACTAGATTAAACGGGCAGTTTTATTTAAATGATTGGAAAATAAAGCGTGAGAGATTTATTTACTGAGGTGAAAAAACAATTGTCATTTGAACAATACGAATTTTTTAAAAACTATAATAAAGTCCGACTCGCAATAAATCAATCCCCGACTGCAATTCTCTTGCAAATCTTTATTGCCTTTTTTAACGCGTTATTTTACAATAGATATAGAAACTAAAATCCGCGCGATAATAAAAACTTTTACGCGAGATTTATAGAGTCATTATAAAGGCGAGCGCGCGCCACGAAATACGAAGTGCGGAAAGCTCGCGCGCTGCCGCCGCGAGCGAGCAAATAATCCGGGATTGCGGCGACGCTTTAAAAAAAAAAAAAGAGCGCAAGCCGCATAAATATCGGTGCGAACAAGCGAGGTATTTATAAATATTTGGTTGATTCGTCGGGGATTAGTCGTCCCTTTTTTTCCGCGCACGCTCATTTATAACGTACAAAAAGGAAACGGTATATTGGCGGCGCGATAAAAACGCTCGCGGAACTTCCTTTTCGGCGAGTCGATAAATAAGGATCAGAATAAGTCGAAGCTCGAGCGCGAGGTGCGCCGGGAATCCCTTTCGTACCTCGTTCGCGCCACTTCGACGCTATCGTCGGGGCCTTATATACACCTCCAGCGTGATCCTCCCTGATTTACCGGAATTTTACAGCGCGATTGTGAGGCAACGCTGAGGCTTTCGCCAAAGCTCTATTTATGTCTTAATGCTGAAAAAATTATCACGTCGGCATTATTTCAAGAGACCGCGTAATAAAGAACGAATGTTTTATTGGAGCGCAAATCTTTCATTTTCGGTACAATGCTAAACGCTGAAATTTAAACGGCGAGCCCTGAATATTGCGGAACGAGCTTGCTGAAACGTAAATGATAATGCGAGGGTGCGCAGGATAAACTTTCCGGGGAAAAAGCTCGATAATTTTCATTTAAACTTTATAAACAGGTCGTAATTAACGTCGTCGCCGAATTTCGTGGAAAAAAATCAAGAGACAGACAGCCGTTGGCCGAATGTCCCGTAAACAGCCGCGCTTTTTTTATAATTTTATTTCGTTCGATGGGCGAGTTTCACAAGCTTGTTCGACGACGCGCTTCCGTCCATTGGCCCAGCCGGCGAAACTAGCCGGGGTCGGCTCGATAAACGATGGAAAATTCATGAATCCGCGCGAGCACTCGGCCAAGAGGGACCGGCGAGAGCGGACGCGTGAATATGGATAACCCCGACCGGACCGGCGGAAGGGACGAACCTATATACCCCCGCAGCGAATGACCGCCAATTGTTTTTGCTCGCCGTCTACCTTTGGGTGTGAATTAACGCGCCGCGAGAGGAACGATCGAGTGTTCGAGTTGCGCACTTTATTCAACCTTGTCTTCGAGAAAAAAAATCCGCCGGAATAAATAAAGATTACTTTGTAAATAAAAGATCTTTTTATCGCGTTCGAAGAAATATTTATATAGCACTTATAAATACTATTTCAATAAAATACGTCATTAAATCAAAAAAATACGTCACATAATTTTGATCGAACAATAGCGCAAACTCGCAGTCGATCGTACAGGTTTATTAGCATGGGCTCCTCTCGGGAGTTCGCTTGTTTAGTCCCGCACAAAAGGAAGAGTCGAGAATTTTGATGCGGTGAGCCCCGGAGCTTCGAGGCACTTGGCCGCCTTTTCACCGGAGATTCGAAGAGGAGGGAAAAAAGACGAATCGAAGAACTAGAGGATAATGTGCTCTCTTCGCGGTGGTCGAGCGCTCGCTATCGTATAGGACGGGGGTGGAGGCCCCGATTGCGTTCTACGCCCGGAGAATAGTCAAACAAATGATGAGCGCGCGCGGCCCATGAATCACATGGCTCCGTCGCTACCAAATCCTCCGGCGGTCCTTTATTTACCTCTCAATTCTATACCTCCTCTCCTCTGTTTATGCGGACTACTTGTTGCTTCCTTTTACTGTACTTTTTTTCTTTTGTTCCCGCCATATACTTCGCTCAACAAATTTGGGTTTTCCGCTTAATCCTAGAATTTACAAAAGATTTTGATTAAAAAGAAATTCACGATCTATTTATAAAACTGAAGAAACTTTGGCAATACTTACTCCGCTTTTACGTAAAACAAAGTTTTCGAGATAAATTTAGTCGGCAGCGTAAACAGCAGGGATTACCTGAAAAATTAAAAAAATTATGAGCGCAGCGAAAATGACACCGAACGCTAACGAAGTGAAATACGGGTATAAGGAAAAAGTTGAGGGAGTGTGCCGGGGTAGGTGGGAGGCACGAAGAAAAAAAAGGCAGGCGCAAGCGAGGCCGGGCTTTAATAGCCGAAGTAACCGAACTCGCGTTCGCGCCTCGGGGGCGCGGACTAAAGAGAGCCCGCGAGAGAACAAGAGGATGGAAAGAAAAGAAGGAAGTGGAAGAAGAGGCCCCCGTGGCCCCTCCGGACTTTTAATTAAAGGCGCGCTGCGCTCGTTCCTCGCGCGCCGATGCGTCTCCCGCGCGCACCCCACCCTCTCCTTTATAACGACTCTCCGGTGACGCAGCTCATTCGCCAACTTTTTAAGTAGCTTACGCGCGCGTCGCATAAAAATAGAGAATCGGACGCGTGCGCCAATAAAAAATATCGCGATGAAATACGACCGATGGGACAAATGAAAGGAGGCGCTCGAGCGGGGAAGGCGTAATTGCGACGGCGGTGCGACGTAATTGATTCACGGCTTCTTTCCTTTTTTTCCGCCAGGATAGAGCCTCGCTGATCTTTCTCTTTCCTAAATAGCTTATATTAATCATCGAGAACTTGCTGTTTCTTGATTTATCCTACGCGCATTACCCGCTGTCGTATCAATTAACCGGAGGTAACTACATACCACTGGGAGTCGGGAAAAGAAACGCGGAGCACCCTCAACTATTTTCGAAACTCGCATGTAGGAAAACAGCGGGGGAGGAAATAAACGAAAATTCGAAAAAGAAAGGGTCTGCGAGACCAGCAAGTGAGTGTACACGAAGAACTGAAGAGAAACGCGGAAATGAGAGGGCTCGAGCCGAAACTTCGTTACCGACGCTAATAAACGTTCCTCCTGGCGGAGCGAAGGTGCGAGCTGCAAAACACCGACGACACTCGTGAGCGCACTAAAACTTTACGCTAAGCGCGCGTGACGCCGTTTGAGTCTTCTTGTTTGCCACCTTTCCAAATTTTACGCTCTCTCGTTATCTAGCGTCCCACGCTGACGAAAGTGGCTTACCCGAAATTTTATCGCGTCCGAGTTTCCGCTACTCTTGCGGTTTCGCGCGAAATTGTCCTGCTGCGTTCTCACCTCTGATTTTTTTTTTATTTTCAGTCTCGACTTCTTCAGTGAGTCTCCTTACTTTTAACTTTGCGACTATAAAGTATAGAAATTTCCGCAAGTCATTAAAATATCGACGAATGCGGTCTTTCTGAGTTAAAAGTATAATCGTGATTCATAACTTAACAATATTTAAAGTACATTACAAAAGCGATCTCGCACAATTAAAGAATAAAAACAAGCAAGTTAAATAAGGGGACCGGAGGTGCGGGTCACGTGTAGTTTTGCAAGTGCGGGTACGTGGGTGCCCGTTGGAGTGCGGTATTGTGATCGGTAGCCTTGGCTCCAGGCCCCTCTCATTTGCACAGTGCACTCCTTATATAGATCCCCTCGCGCGCCACCCTATCTACATGCATTATCTGCCATCCATCGTCCTCTCTCGCTGAATCCCGCGGCCGTGGAGATCTTGCCCGGCGTCGCCGCGTTTACGAGCGCAGCGGAGAGGAGACGAAAAAGAGGCGCGGCGAAAAAAAAATGCGGAGGATAAGAAAAACACCGAGGGAGAGAAATTCGAGCCGTTCGCTCCTCCGACGCGTGTCAGCCGAGTATAAAATCCCTCGCGTCACTTGCGCTCGCCACACCGATGCTTAATGCCCCTTTTAAGCAAATGCGTTCTGCCCTCGCACGCGGCGCAAAACAACGTCTTGTTTCGCCTCTCTCTTTTCCTTCGAAATGGATCTCCCTTTTTCTTTCTCCCAGCGTCGCTGCGTTTGTTCCGCGTGTTCCGCTCCTTTTTCCCCCGCACGCCCTTGCAGCTGCGTTTTCAAACTTTCGCTTCGGTTGCACATTTGTTTGTAAATAATAACTACTTTGTTCCAGAAGAACTCCAGCTTACATTTTCTCCCCTCTCAGAATTAAATAAATAGGTATAAAGTGTACAGTTTTATGTTTATAACTGTTCGCATTAAATACATATATGCAATCGGTTCTGGAATTATATAAAAAAAATGAAAAAGAAACTGAAAACAATCGTATAATAAGCAAATGCAAATTAAATCTGTAGTAAAAAAGAGCATACACTGTAACGGTGTTTGCATTTCTCGAAACGCGTAACAATACTGGCTCCAAAAAACGCGGCGCGTTAAAATGCGTCCCTATCTACAATGCAACTGTATCGCGAGTTTACCGCACGGCGACCTCGACAAGATCCCCAGTTTCCTCGCTTATTCAGATCCAGATAAAAGCCGCGGCGACTTTCATCATCGCCATGTAGAAAATTATACCGTTTACCAAATCCCGCTTAATTGCAATAATAAATCCAAACTCGATTGAATTAGCCCCGTCGAGTGGGCAACAAAGGATACCCCGGGAACTTTCTCCGCGCAGTCTTTCGCCTCCGCGGTATTCTGGAGCGCGCGTGCGGCAATTTCGTCGGTAATATAATGGCGGGCCGGGACTTAGCCCCCGTAAGGCACACAAGACGGCTCCGATCGGCCGGCCGCGTGATAGATCGCGCGATTCTCCGTCGCACGGTTTATCGTTTCCACGCTATATACACTGTTGTTTCCCGCGAGGCCCGGGCCTTCTGCGCGGCCCGAAAGCAACTCGGCCACTTTGCGTCTTATTACTGGGCTCTCTCGGGGAATCATTACGGACCCGCCGCCGAGATTTATTCGTCGATTAGAATGCAAAGCTCTCGGATGATCCGCCGGTTGTAAATTTTAACGGCCCCGGCCGCGTGTGTTAGGTACGTGTAACAGCTGTTGTCCTCGCGGCTGGCTGGAGCAGCAGTTTTTTTGCGGCCAAGCGATTTTCCCCGATAATGCGACCTCGCGTTATTATTAAGCTTCATTCCGGCTTTTATCGCGGCCGCGCGACGCTCGTTAAACATTTACCGATCGCGAAGCGATTGTTTATAGGCGATGTTTACGTGATACACATTCAGCTTTAAAGCATGCTTTAAATAGATATTACGATGCGCCCGAGTAACTTCGACGGTCACTATCCCCGCGTAGCGGCTTATCGGGCGATTCGCGAAGCCGATGGAATATTTAATTGCACCTTTGACAAAGGGACATTATCGAGACTTTCCCTTACGACACATCGCGATGAAAAGTCAATGTACTTTCGTTTTTATGTAACCGTATAAAAGTTTAGCGTTCGATTAGTCCTGTCTAGTAAAAAGCCCATTAGCCGTCAATTGATTAACGTGAAAAACGAGCCGCGCGCATCCCATTAATGGCACGCTCCAAGCGAAATGCCAAGGAGGCGCATTAAAAATTGTCCCAAGGCGCTCGCTCCAGTTCTCAGGTACGTAAACGGTAAGAAAAAAAGGGCATAATTCGTGCTTAGTCGCGCTCATTACTTGGCGGCTAAATACAGTAATTTCCTCGGCGGCCGAAGTCCTCCCCCTGGCAAAAAGACAATGAATCGCTCGGCACGTATACGCGCGGGAGGCCAGGGGGCAACGACGGGGGGAGGAGGCGTGCTCCGGTCGAAGGCAAAAAACGCGGAACTACCGCGAGAGCGGGCCGCGCAAAAAGGGTAGGGAAGACGGAGAGAGGAATGCTCGCGCAACAAAAGCGCGGCATGGAGCAGCGCGTTTTAACGTGTCCCCCGCGCCCGCGAGGCCCCCATTATACGCGCACATCGGCGCCGCGCGCGCGCACCGTATTCGATATAATTAAAGTGCATAAATAAACACAATGGTACAAGGCTGAGCGGTAGCTCGGCAACCCCGGAACGCGGGCCCGCGAGCGGCCATTCAATGCTAATTCGGACGCCGGTGCGATCCCCGTGTACGAGAGCGCCCAGAGATCGGGACGCGCGAGCTCCTCTGCCTCAGCCGTGGCGCCTCCGTTCGTCGCATCCTAGCTTGGTTTTTATTTCTTTTCGATTATAATTACATGTGGATCGAATAAAATTGATTTTTCTTTCAATTTTAAGTAATTTTGTTTTAAAAGTTGTTTAAAATTTGCTGTGAATTCAATTTTACGTTCGTTAAATTTCAAGGAACCCAATTATAATTCAAGAGACTTACAAGAATAAGCCTTTCTTATAGATCCAATAAAAATTTGTTCAAATGCGTAATACAGACAAGAAGGGTACTTTTCATTCATGGTTTACGAGGAACAATTGAGCTGTTAAACCGGGTCAGAAAATATTTAAGAGGGGACAATAAAAGGTTCGATTGCTTGCATTTTTATAGTAGACAGGACATTTTTCTTTTATATGAAAGGGCGGATGCTTTTACGAGAATAACTTCCCTCTCGAGTGTCTTGTTCTCTTTCTGCTCGTCTTCTATGCATGCGACGCGTACTCGAGGAGAATAAAAAAAAGGGGGCGAAACGGGGTGGGCGCGGAACTCGGAAGGACGGAGCGAGTTGGAATCTATTTCGTGCCACCAATCGAAACCTACTCCCGGCGTGCCGGTATTTACTCGAGAGACCTAGAAAAGGCTGAGGAAATATGGACCAAGTCGGACGTGCGAGAAATTCTTCGAACGAATTACTTTCAATTAATTTTATTTTTCTTTAATTAAAAGAGGTACACGCAATCTCATAAAAGGTTTTATTGTCTGTGTGCTCAATTTATCAATTTTCTAATGAAAACGTGAGAAACTACAAAATTGAAATTTTAATTGCCAGAACAATCGTGCTAAAATGATCTCTGTCCGGCAAACAAAACCCTAATGAGTAAAACGGCTCGAATTGAAGAAAGATACCGGAAACAATGCTAGTATAACCTTTCAGGAGTGCGCGACACTCCGAGCCAACGCGACGGAATAAAGGAATAGTCGCGTCTGCAGGAGTAAGGAAAAATCCGCTGCATAATACATCAAGAGGGCATAAGAGCATCCTAACGAGACCGGGCTCTACCGAGGAAATATTAAAGGGGCGCCGCGGGCCTGGGCAAATAGAGCGTCACGACTGCACATTACCGTAGGGCCCTCGCGCGCTTTCCAGCTGGACGCGCCCCCGCACGCACGCAAGCACAAAGCTCACCCCGGACTTGAATAATCCAGAGCGCCAGCTCTTTGGCACCGCTCAAAGTGGACGCTCTCCTGCTAACTTCCACCCCCATACGCGTTTTTCTTTTACGCCTATAGCCCCAACGTGTTTTGTCTCCTACACGCGTGTTCCGCCGCCGTGGACTTTTTTTCCTTGTTTCCGGATTCCCCCTGTGATGAAAAAAAAAAGAACTCGCTCGTCTGACGATCTTCTCTTCTGTTAATCGTACTTCATCAATAATCCTATTTAACGTTACTTAAAAATAGAACTTTCACGAGAATATCAAAATTTTTTAGGCATAATGATTTTAAGTTTAATCACTCTCGATCCTTCGAGAATCGGTAAGTAATTGCCGACAGCGCAATGCGCGCACAGCCGTCAGTCGAGGCTTTCAAACGTCACCCTCAACTCCTTCGTCAGCGAAAATCATTTCATCATCCTCGGGCGTGTGCGGGCGTAGACCAACTTACTCGAATAGCTTCTTTCATCAACGCTCGCGTGTTCTGGAGTCCCCGCATGCGAATACATACCTCCGACTGAATCGGGAGGCCACCCTCGGCCATTCTTCGACTCCCCGTCTTCGATCCTCGGCGGTAGATGCAGATCTCATTGTGCCGTCGACGCGTTGATTACGCGCTCGGCGAGCCGAGGGGCTAGTCGGAACTTCGCGATTGTTTCGGCCCCGCGTCAAGATGATGAGGCGCGCGAAAGGGGGAGGCCCAGCCGACGCTCGCGCTCGCATTATCGCAATCTAAAGAAGGGATTAATTTCCTCTTTCAAAGACGCTCCTTCTCGGGTTTGAACTGTCTTATTTACTTAGGATTCAACTTTCTCTGAAAGGATTTATCTTTATTTAATTTTATTAATGTACATTATTTCAATTTTATTGGCGATCTTAATCTTCTTACCTCATATTCAGTATCTATTCTGTTTGTTTAGAATCCTTACGTATGTACTGTTATCTTGTAAAATTAATGGATGACTGCGTTGTATCAACCTGCAAAAATATAATCTGATGAAAGTACGAAAATCCTACAAGATACATATTTACTTAAGGGTCGTCTGAAGATAAGTACATACGAATACACAATAGCACGTATTTCCTAAGAAATTTTTCTTTACGTTTATAGCGCGTACCCGTTTTAAAAATTACATTCACTTGTTCGATTCACCGAATGCACGTGGGTGGTTTCTTAGTTGTATAGAAGTATCTGAAAGCTTGATCATTATGAGGGAAATATTTATCGAATTTCAGTATACTTAAATTCTTATTTATCAGTTAGGCGAACACAACTAAGCGACAGTTTAAATTTTATTGCCAGTTCCGATATTTACGCGTGAGCATTGCGCACTTTCGAATCGTCCTTTTAATATCTCTCGAACGATCGGATTCTCACCCTGTCGACCTTGGCGAACCAAAGGCATTCACGACCCAAGACTCAAGGTTTCCCACTCGATGCTGCGAAATCCCTATCTCCGTTATGATTCCCCATTTGCGCACGATTAAAATGCATAATTCAACGAAAGTAGCTAATTTACAACCGTCACCTAAGCCGTTCGCGCGCACAAGGTAGCAGCTTCGCGATAACCCGGAAAAATGGGAGGTGCGTCCGCGCTGCATTCAAGGGCGCTCGTGAGAAAGTTCCTGCGGAGCCGGCGGCGTCCTCGAGAATAAAGGAGGACGCGAAGAAGCGAGCGAGTGTGCGGCGGCGGGGGTCGTCGCGTGTCACTCGCGCGTCTCATTAGTCGCGGGGTGCGTGAGGTGCGCGCGTACTCCGGGGGACACGCGCGCCCGAGACGACGAGTGGGCCCTTCAATTCTTTCGCTCCAGATCTCACTCGACCCCCTCCTCCTTGTTAATTGGAGGTTGGCCTGACGCGCTGTTGCCTAGGCGCGAGACAAAGGGGTCGCGCGACCGCCTTGCCGCCTGGAAACAACGGATGGCGCGCGCCTGCATCGATATGATTTTTTAATGCCCGCCGTGTACACGTTCGGTACAGTTGTTACCTCATTGTTCCTGCGTAATGGGCTTTCTCACAAAGTTATTTTTAGAATTTTGTCATGCGACGTATAGTGCGAGGCTTCATTTGATTATAATTAAAAAAGCTTTGGAGAAAGTGTGGAATAAAAGAATCTAAAATATTTTATGGAATTTAATTAAGTAAAAATCAGCCCCCTTTTAAAAATTCTAATTAATTTTACAAAGAAAAAACGTTTCATCTCATACGAAGAATCCGACATTTTTTTTATAAAAACTAAGAGCTTACGCAAACACTTCTAGTTAAACGAGCAAGAGAAAAGATAAAAGCGTGCCGGGGGAAAAACGCGAAAGCCATGAAGAAGATCGAAAGAAAGGACAAGCGACGCAAGCCGTTTGTTCCGCACCGAAAACGAAACCCCCCGAGCGGAATTTAAATTTTACACCGAGATGGTGCGCGAACCTCCGGGGCTCGCGTCACACAGTACGCACGGCGGCGATCTTGAACTTGACGGATTGCTTTGTCGCGCGCATACGCGCACGCGGGATTTCTTTGCGCGCGCCGTCACAATGTCGAGTGCGCCTCTACTCCCCACCACCCGGGCCCGGCGTACACCGAGTTTTTGTTGCGTTAGGATTGTTTGCTTCTCATCTCGACGGCGCGCGCCTCATTGTTTTCTCTATCATCCCCTCTGCAGCGAAGTAATGAGTCGCTTCGTTTCTTTTTTTCCTCCGCGCCAATTTTCAGCCTCGACTCCCTCGGGCGGAGCAATTGCACTTTCTTTTAAACATCGATGTTAAGAAAAAATCTCGATTAGGAGGGTAACGAGGAGGTGCATAGTAATGTTACCCAGAAAAAACAGAGATAATTTTATCCCTGCTCGGTGAGAGAAAAAAATGAAGCAATAATAACAGGAGTACCAAGATCCCGGGGAAGTAAATCCTTTGTCCGCAGGCGGGAGGGAGTAAGACGCCCGGGCGCCCTTATACATCCGGGCGAATTAGAAGTTTGCGTGGCTGCGGCGAGCCGTCGACCGCAAGATCGCATTACATTTCTACTGGAAAAATAATAAGAGGGGTTCGCCGCTTGACCAGCTCCGCGGACGCTAATTGGGGGTGCTCCCGACCGCCCACCCCCCGGCGGCCGCATTGATAAGACCGCAACAAGAACAACAAATTAGAAGGGAAAAAGAAAGAAGGAAGGAGCAGCTAAGAAGCTCTTTATATTGCCCAATGGGCAGAAGTCGAAGGAGCAGTCAAGGCGGGAGGTGGGCGCTGAATATATATAAAGAAGGCTCTCGATCGCGAAACGAGCGGAAACTTTTTCGATGAACTGCCCGGACGATATTGTGATTTCAAGAAGCACCGCCATTCAACGCGGGCTCTCCGAACAAAATACGGCAGGGTTGTAATTTTTCCAGGAGAGAAAAAGTCAGAATATTATTAATTCCGATTAGACTTGCACGAGTTCTGTTTTTGACAGTAATTAAGGGATGATTTACCCCCACAATCCGTGAGAAAGAACGACGCATGCGCGAGCAACCAGAAGCGGGTCGCCAAAAAAATTATGACTAATAAAGCCCCCCGGCGGGACTAATTAAACTCCGTTCTTGAGGAAAAGCGTCTACTCGCGCCTTCGTGACTGAATTTACCCGGGCGAATGGCGAAAATTCATCCGTGCCGACAAGCGGTGATTAAAAGGAGATGAAGGGCACGTTGCGAGCACAGCTCGGAATGAAAGCACTGGCGTTCTTTTTGTTTTTTTCCCCGCTACCTCCTTATATTTCCGCGACGTATGGGGTGTGCGCTTTGTACCGGCTTTTTGTCCGCGACGAGGCGTTATCAAGCGGGGCGCGAGCAGATTTTATCGGAGCGCATCTGTCGGGGTAGGCGAAAGAATGCACCGAGAAGGGAGTTCACTGGGTTTCGAGGCGTGCGCGCGCAGCTCCATTAAGAGAAAGCCCGGATAGGGGAGATGCATTTTAAATCGCGCAAAACTTGGGTATTTAGCGAAAGTTTGAAAATTCCTCGAGCGCGTTCTTAACGATTGTAATTCTGCGCCGAGAAAAGCGACGAAAGTTTACTCGTGTAAAAAAAAGGAGGCGAGGAGCACTTGAAGACGTTAGGTATAAAAAAAAGTGGAGCGGAGCGAGAGGGGCGTGCGAACAACGGGAAGAATAAATATTCAGGGAAAAAAGCAATTGAAGAACTTATGCATTTTCCATATTTCGCTCGTTTGAAAGTAAGCCCATTAAGCGGCATCGGGCCGTGGATATCGAGCTTACGTAACGGCAGCGGAGGCCATGAGGGCGAGAGATGGTCGAGACTGTAAAAAGGCGCTGGGGCTGGCGTATACAAGTCGAGCTCGCGCACCGCCACGATAAGTCGAGCTCTCGAAGGGTAAAAAAACTTCTTAAAAGGCAAGTTTTTCCCCGGGCCCTTTGTTTCTTTTTTTCCTCCCTCCCGACCGAGGCACCTAGGCGCGGGCTTACCTGCGCGAGCGCCGTAATTTAAGGATTCGCCCGAGCTCTTTGTTCTCGCGACGTCGGGACGACGCCGTTCCTGGAGAATAATAGACGCTCTCAGACGTACTTCGGTCACCATGACTTTCCGCGTTTCGGCTATTTTATTATCCTTGATTTTTATTTACGATCGCGGCCGAGGGCGGAAGATTTGGCGGGCGACGAGAGAAGGGCGATCGCCGTTCACGAACAATTCCCACTTGGTGTAATGAGTCGCTTGAGCAACTGCACTATTAAGCGAACAATGAAAAATCCGCCATTGTTCTCGCAAGCGTGTGTAGTTCAATATTTATTTCGCGGCGTCGTGCGTACGTCTAGCGACAAGTTGCTGTCTAAATTCTCGGAATTTATCGCCTCGGACGCGTAATAACTGTCGTTTATTAATTAAATATTCAACGCTCGGACGATTATTTTTATTCGTCGAATGCGATTCAATGTATCGATTGCTTAATTAATCAGTAGAAAAAATTTTGAAATCTACTCATACGTAACTTTCAAATCATGTTTCCAGTGTAAAATTAGTCGATTAATATTCTATAAATATGTAAATCTCAATTTTGTCGCGCGTGTACGCGTGCATTAAACCTAATACATTCTTAATAAAATTTGCATTTCGAATTTGAATGAAAGTAAAATCCAGCTTCAAAAAAAAAAATAAATATCGTACCACACCATTACGAGCGGATAAGTTACAAGCACCCAAAGAATAAGCCCCACACCCCGCAATAGGAAGATTGCTCGAATCGGCCCGTACATCAGATCGCAAACGAGGGCCGAGAGCCGCGAATCGCCTCGCAATCAACGTCAGCGCTGCGTTCGAATGCAAAGTCCGCCCGGAACCCATCGCAATTGCGCCGGGCCGCCGAAAATTCGAGGCAATAAAGGGCAGTCTCCCGCGCTGATTTACGCCCGAGCGACCGGGGCCATTACTCACGGGTGCGCGAGTGCTCGCGGGCTGCGCGACAGCCGGTTATTGGCGCGAGCCCGCGCCGCGACGCGGCCGCCCCTTCGGCGTTTCTTCGGGCGCGTGAGTCGAGGGAAAAAGGAGGAGACCGCGGGGCGGCCGATCCCCACGGCCGGTGGGCCGCAGCACTTAGCGATATTAGAATATTAAGCGAGCGCGCGGAAGCGTTTCATCATACGAATCGGCTGATTTATAAGTCGCTCGCGCTCGCCGCTCTAATTCCCCGACGAGTGGCGGTCGGAGCGTCCGGGGAGATATTGCGCGGTGCCCGCGCGCGGCCTCCGCCGAGGAGCGCCGGCGCCAGCGATTACGCCCGCCTGTATCGGTGTTAATTAAAAATGGTCTTAAATCAATTTGGATCGATAGCGCGCGGCGCGCCTTTCAAGGCGCCACGGTCTCTTTTTGTTCCATCTCGGCGCACGAGCTGATGTGTTTACGACGCTGCCCGATTCTGCACGGCTGTTACTCCTGCGATCGATTTTTTCACGGTTTCATTGAGATCGATGCGAATATTACGCGCAAGTGAGAAATTGCTGCACTCCGGGTACGCTATTTATCATATTCTATTCAACTCACACTATGATATTTTCTTAAATTGACCCATCTACCCTTTCATACTAATTAATTAAGCGCAATAATTTTCACTTCCTCGTTTACGATGAAAAATAGCGAGATCCGAGAAAATTATTAGTCATCGTCGAGTTACCGAGGGACAATATAAATAAAGATCAGCGGTACTTAGCGCGAACTCGCGAGAGCGCCTAGCGACTCGGCGGGCGGCCATGACGCTGAGGTATACAGCGATCGAGGCTGCTCGTCGGGTTTGCGCCCAAACTACTTTATTTAATCCCCCGATAATTCCCTAATTAAACGACAGTTGTCTACAGCCTCGGCGTCCCGCGGGCGCGCCAGCTCGTTACCCGAGCTTTTAATCTCGGGATCAACGCCTTCCCACTCCCCTTGTTCTTTAATTTTCCAGCCTCCCTTTTCCGCCTCGACTTCGCGCATTTTTGCCCCTCGATCCTCCCGCGCAATCTGCTCGCGCCTCCGTTTTCCATTTCTCCCGCGAGAGGAGGGCCTGCACATTTAATTAGCCGCGAGCCGCGGAAATTCGCGCACAGGGGGATGAAGGGCCGACGCTGCAATGAATTGTTTAAAGGCGAACGGCTGACGGTCGTCTCTCTGACGCGGTGTATACTTAGTCTCCCGATGCCGAGGACTCATCGACACTCTTGCCTCGAATTTACGCTCGGCCCGTGGTTCGTCAAATATTTAGACAGGGCTTTTTGTTTCGCGCGCGACGAATCGCTTGGTATAGGCGCGTTCAACAGTTCACCGTGGCTCGATAACGACGCGTGCAAAATTTAATTCTCTGTTTGCATTCACTCCTATACAATCAAGGCACTTGAGAGCACTTTGTTTCTTAAAATAAAAAATACGCTTTCATATAGAAAAAAGTAGATTAAAATATTTTACACGTTAGAAATAGGTTCTATTTCAGTAGTAATAGTGCAACATCGTCAGACAATTGAATTTTGAATATTTTATCACGATTTTATAACTTTTGAGTAATAATCACTTTTTAAAACACTAATTAATTTTATAAAATTGCTATAATATAATGTGTATAACTAAAATAATGTATTTTAAGTCGCATTGTCGATTTCCATCCACGTATTATACTGTTCATCAAGGTAACTTTAAGCGACGCGTCGAAGGCAATCGATTTCTCCCGCCGCTTTCTCGTAAATCCCGAAAGTGCAGTCACGCGCGCTCTTTAACGTCAAAAACAATCAAAACTCGGAAACTGGCCAGTACGCCGAGGCTTTCCCGCCAGCCGGCCGTCTGCCTAATCGGCTAATGCTCCCCTCTGTATAAAGTCTGCATTGACTTGTCCGCGGTGATTCCCTCGTGAATACCGAGCTTTCGAACGCTGCATCACGAGATTCCGATAAAATAGTCGTTTTTTCACTTTCATTGTCCATCAGTTAAAATAACATAAAATTGTTATTATTATTTTTTAATCCAACTTTTCTTTTTTTTTCTTTCAAATATACCAGCACGCTATGTTTACTTATAAAATAAAAAGTAAATACAACAAATTTGCATCGGGGTCCTAAAAACGTTCGTTATAATAATAACTACAAAAATGCAAGATACTACCTTACGCAACCCGCACGCCAATTACAAGGGAAGCTTAAGAGCGCCCGCGAGTACAGGCAAAACTACTCCATCTGGCACTGTTTACACGCGTTCACCCTTCGCGCAGCGCAAACTTTCCACTTGTGCCTCGGGTCTCCTTAAGTACCAGCGCCTGCGTACCATCATGCAGTCGGCCTCCTTCCCGTCGACCTCCCATAGCCCCCTTCGACTCGCCTTTGCTCGCCGGGGTGTTTGCAAATACCGGCGGCGTAAATGAATTAGGGCCGGCGGTCGGCGAATGTGTCATCTTTGAGCCGAACCGCCTATACAGCGATCGGGCCGGTCGGTGCGTGTGCTCAAAATCACCAAACGGGAAAGCTGCGCTCGATCCGCGCGCGGGGGAACTGCAGGAGGAACCACCTAAGTGAGTCCCGTGTTTTCCCGCCGCGCGTCACTGTCAATAGGGCTGATGGCTTTTCGACTGGATTCGAGGGAAGCCCGGGGGTGGATGTCGACGCGCGAGTGTACACGCGGGAGATGGAAAAACTTTTTGCACCCTCTCCGCCTCTTCCGCGCGCGCGCCGACGCCCTTTAATCTTCTTACTAGTTCGCTGTGAGGGGTCCCAGTCGGCGGGCAAAATTAATTTGAAAAATTACCGCTGAGCACCCTTTCGTTGTCTTCGACGATAAGTACCTGAAAAATTAAGTAGGACTTTAAAAAAATTAAGTACGCCTCAAACTTCTTAAGAATTATTGAAGTAAAAGTAGTTAAGTTTATTTGTGCATCAACATAAAATAAACTAATTCTTTCGCTATCTATTTACTTTCTACGATAAGATGCTTTTGTTCATTTGCTAGTTTTTGCGTAAGCTTTTTCGTCTTATTAGGCACATTGTCCCGCATGTCGTACGGTCACAATTTTTTTTTCGTGAAACGTATCGACGCAATTTTCTAACGAAGAAAGTACAAGCTCATCAAACTTAGAACATCAAACAGCCGCAGACACAAAAGCCACCACGGTCAAAACAATGTCAACACGCAGTCCGCGTGGACACGAGTAAGGTCCACAGGACTCGGCCAGTCATCCAGTGTACCCGAGCGGGCGTCGAGCAAGCGAGAGCGCGAGAGAGACGGCGCGTCCACGCGGCGCGACAGCGCCCGCCGTAAATCATCGGAAAGGCCCGTAAACGCGCGGCGCGACACCGATGACCCAGTGCGGCCGCGGGAGAGCGGAGCCGCGTAATCGGATTCCCTTTGAAAGGCGGCGGCGATGACGAGGCCCCGACGCCCACATAAACGCGCCCCGGCAAACTAGCCCGACGCGCCGCGCCGTAAACTCGCGCCGTTATCGCGCCCGGTCAAGTGCCGTGCTCTGCATCGCTGATATACCGAGCCGCCCCGGGACGACGTGCGATCGCGCCCCGTGACGCCGATGCGTGTACAATACTTGTTGCGCGCGCCGCTGCACTTTTCCCATTGTGGATTACAAGATGATCGATTAGGAATTGATTTTTCCTAGTGGAACTTTTATTAATCGCAGCTGGTGTTTCCTTCATGCGCGGAGTCATGCGTTGTGATGCATGTCATTTTGATGAAAACAACATGCACGGTGTATCGATTCAAAGGACAACCGTAAAGTGATAGTGAATTCTTCTTATACAATGTTCAGTACTTTCATTTCAAATCTCGATTTGGTGATCTGTAAATTAATATGATGTATACATTGTGATTAATCATCAAACTATTATCAGGTGTTAGATGTTTATTGAATATAAAAAAATCCATGGTCTTTTCATTCGTGTTAGAATTTCTCATGTTGAGTTTGTTGCCGTCGTTAACTAAAATTAGCTCGAAAGAAAACTGCTACTTTACTTGTAGAATTACGAAACAAAAATAAGAAGAGAAAGATTAGAAACAACTGCATGCGGTGCATGAAGTAAGTGCAGCAAAGCGTCGAGAACACAGTAACCGCGGCTAATCTCGGAGTAATTAAAAGGCGAGCGGCGAGGGAGGGAGCTCGACGGCGGGAGGCAATTATAATGCAGCGGTGCAGGTGTGTCGCGTCTGAGCAGACTCGAGGACGTGTAGACGTGCAAATGCGAAAGCGATCGGGGTAATTTACGGGGTCGTTTAGCAAGTGCATCTCGAGAGCTGCCGGCCTCCCGGCGTCAGGTGTGCGCCGGATAAATCATGCTCCGTCTCTCTCGCGCCCGCACACCCGCCGCGGACAATCGCCCGACGCGGGTATTCGTGTCGCGCGCACCCACACGCGCCGCCGCGACGAAGACGATTAGCTCGATTTACGTTTGACAATGGAGCAGCACAGATTCCGTTACTTTTTTAATCCCGGTGTCTTTGCCGCCACCGGTGGGCTCGATGCGCATGTAGATGCTTGTGTACCTCTATTTACATCAGGTATCAAAGTGCTGTTAGATATGTATTGTTTACGTTTTGGATAGTCATTATAATAATTTAAATAAATAAAATAAAAATAAATAAATTTAAATTCAATAAATGTAACGATAATAATCAAATTTATTCACTAAGGTAAAAAATTAAAGAATAAAAAGCTACTCGATTAAAATGACTTACTATTCAAACCAATTGAGAAGCTAGTTCTAGTGACTATTAGGAGTATAGGGTAGCTGCCGCCAAACCAACGATGCTTACTGGGTAAACAGCAACCTCCTCATTCATGGAGTCACAAACATTGTCTGAAATTGATGTATATATAATAAATATATATAATTATATAAAAATATGTGCATATAAACGCAATACTAATTGCACAAATAAGTATACGTAAATAAAATTATTTAACTCCCATATCCACCAATACTCATCTCACGAAACAGCTTGCTTTCCACAGAAGAGCTGGACGAAATTGAAGAAAGGTAGAGTGCTCCTTTGCCAGTAACAATGACAGTAATAGTTAAAGCAGAAGAGTAACCAGATATCCGCTGAAGAAGCAGCTGCTGTTTTCCACAAACTCCTAGGATGGAGCATGAAAAGCATTAATATAGCATCTAATAACTGGGATTTTGGGATACACTAAATTGGGAACTATTGGCTGGGATAGGAATAGGAGAGGTTACAAGAGTCTTATGAGCCACTCACTGGAGGTACTCACCAAGTATAATTATTAGACGTTCCGAGAAATTTCGAGACACCTTCTGGCAGTTGAGCAGGCTCCTCCGACAGTCCAAACAGCTTGGCTACAGCAACAGCAGTCAGGAGCTCTGAAATATGACAAGATCTAAATTAGCTAATATTGATTTCTTCAAACTTTCACCAGAAAGGCAAGATCTTTGTCGAAAAACGTGCCGGTACCGGCACCGAAACGCCCGGAAGACAACAATGCCGACTACTCTACCGCCATATTGTTATAAGAACAAAGGAATAGGAGCAGAGACGTACAATAAAGGAACATAAATTTCAAATTTTCAATCGACATAAAAATAAAAAAAACTTTTCAATGTAAATTTTCATTTGATTCCATTTTAAAAAATTGAATAATACTTTTAATTTAAATTTTAACATAATTAATTAAAATTTTGAAGTTGCTTACATCGATCTATACTCTTATTCCTTTTTTCTTAACAAAATGGCGGATTGGCGGGAGATCGCCAAAGCAATCGCCAATCCAATCGTCATCACGAGCCGGTACCGGCACGTTTCCGGTATCAGTTCCTGCCATATATAGTGCCATTCCTGGTGGAAGAGTAGCTGATGTGCTGGTATCGGCTAATCTCTGGTTTAGACTATCGGTGTCATTGGCGTTCGCGCTGCTTGCAGTAGCTGGCTATGAGTTCGACTGCAAACGCTGTATCAGGAACAACAACAGCCGCATTTTAGGACAAAAACCCTGGTTCCAGGTTCATACAACGTCGGCTGATTGTGTTATTGTATTTCAGGGCTCCTGCACAATGGCAGGTGTAGATAAAGTGCTTGGAGAGACCAGGGCTAATAAACGTTTCGAAACTTCGTCTACTTATAATTTACTTTGGTGAGCACCTTCAGCGAGAGACCTATATAAGATTGACATAACCTCTCTTACTCCTATCCCAGTCAGTAGTTCCCAATGTAGTGTGTCCCAAAGTCCCAGAGGTTAAACCCTGTACTAATGCTTTTCTTGCTCCATCCTAGGTATCTACTCGTCTACGTAAGTAGCTGCATCTTCAGTGGATATGTGCAGCAATCATGGCTTTTACTATTGCTGGAGAGAATACGCCTCAAGTCCTTACCCTGCTTTGCTTCAGGAAGCCTCCGTTTTCTGAAGTACTTCAAAACTCCAAATCAGAGGGGACAATATTGGTGGAAGTAGAGGTTTTCACTTTAAATGAGTAATTTTTCCCTCTGTTGCATTTTGCGAGTAGATAAACAATTAATTCTTTACTTATTACAAAGAATTTAACATATTTATCAAAAGAACCTGGAACTATTTATCTAGTTGATATGTTAGCAAATTTTAAATTGAAAGTATTTTATACAATTACCTTTTTAAATGGCTTTAATTTGTCCAAAAACAGCAGGTAAAAGGGTGTATTTGATAGAGTGCGGTCAGGCATAAATTTCGAATGCAGAAGGGCACGCTTTTATAAATTAACCATTTTACGCTTAATAGTGCTTCGTAAAACGTGGAAGTAGGCAGGAAATTCGCAAGAGAAATGAGAAATTAATGCGTGAAACACTTGTCACTGATTTATTTGAGGGCATTGTATTTTAAATTGCACCAATACTAATTATAGCGTTCAAAACTTGAATCGCCCGAATGGCGCATTAGTCAAAATTTATTTGCTCGTTCGCGCGGCAAGCATTTTAATTGAATCGTTCTCGTATGCTTTTTTTGCGAACCCAAACGGTATAATACATTTATTGGCTTGTAACGACTTTTATCAAACATCGAATCTTGAGTTTAGTTATAAAGGCTTCGATCGCCGGGTGAAAAAAAAGTACCTCGTAAGTCTCGATATAACTACAATCGGCCGTCGAATCTCGCGAGCGGCATTTCGCAAATCAGCGGCTATTCCAGGATCGCTTTACGGTCCCATAAAGACGTCATTAATCAAGCTGCACAACGACGAGGCGAAAAGAAGGGAGTCCGCGTCCCCCGTGGCCCTCATAAATAGAAAATCTATTAAACTTGCGTCCGCGTATAATACACTTAACCGCATGCATTACGGCGACCAGGCCGCGCGCAACGGGTAATTTTCCTTATTTACCTTTACGACGGCGGCGCGCTCACGATGGAAAAAAAGCAGCGGCAAATCGCGAAAGGGAGGTAAAAGGGAGGAGGAGAGCGAGGGAACGCCGGGCCTCGCGCCTTATCGGCGTTTAATAGGATCGGGGGTGTATCAACCTCCCCCCGCTGGAAGCCGCGATTACGGGCCGCGGAAAAGCCCGGTAGCCGTGTACGTGCCCAGGCGATCGCGTGCTGCCCGTTACAAGGCATAAATAAGCGCTACTTACACCGCCATTCCTATGTAAATCCCCGCGGCGAGCTCGTACAAGCCAGATAAATTCAACCCCTTCACCTATTCTCTCCACCCCCTTTCTCGCTCGCGAGCATTGCCTTTTCTAGAGCATGTACTTTTTTTTCGCCGCCAGAGAATCGCTCGACTGTGCTCCTTACGCCGCGAACCTGCCAATTTTCGAGGTACGCGCGAAAAGCTGGCACGTTGGTGTAGCGATAATTCAGGTTCTGCTTTTTGCGCGCGGTCAGAAGTAGAGGATTTGGGCTAAGTGGTGGGATGAGTTTTCCTGAGATTCCTTTTTGTGGAAAATGTGTGTTTTCTGCTTCAGAATGAGATATAACTCGTGCCGAGAATTTATTTGCATACTCGACTTCGCGCAACGAACAGCGTGCGTTTACGTTATCATACAATGTGTATACATATAATATGCAGATAATTTATGATAACTGAATTTATTTTCCCTCTTGAAAATTAAAAAGTTTTTTTACGTTATTATTCATATTTTGATATAAACTCGCTATTCACACTTTTACAACATTTATGATTTTTTCTATCTTTATTACTTTTTTCCGGTTAAACCGAGCGCATACAGCAGTTGTCACATGCAGTTGCGTAAAATCAATATCACGGTAGTGAATTTTGAAATTATTATCCTAGATTTGCGTCGACATATGGCGACTCGGTTTATATACCGTAGTTATCTGCATGTTTTGGCCCCAAATTCATAGCTCATAAACGAAAACTATAAGGTCAATATTGGTATAAATTTATATAGCGATCGTCGAATACCGTGATGAAACATGATATAATGCATTGCGAGTTTATGATTTCCAATATATACAGTTGACCGCATTACGCAAATGTGCAATTGCAGCCAATGTAATGTACTAATTATTTTTCTCTTTTCTGTTACAGGTACGTTCGAGCTTTGGAGACTCGTAAAGAATTTTCGTCAGAATCAGTGAGTTCGTTCCACTTTAACGAAAGCACAATCCACAGTCGACGAAGGCGAAAAGTAGCCATACGGCCAGCATGCTCCGTTGTTTTTCCATCCGCATCAGTTTGGCGGACGGCGCGACTCAGGCGGGCGAAATCCATCATAAAATAACGCGAGCGAATAATTGCCGCCTGTACACGCGTGCCGAAGCTGCAAATTGAAAACAGCACCGACGACGAAAAAGCGCAGGCGGCAGATTCGGGGGGA